>SJYO01048061.1:10404291-10509803 GCA_006410555.1 Capra ibex | reverse complement strand
GTTTTTGTTCTGGTCCTCGACTGACACCGAGTCTAGTACTTGAGGAATAATGGTTTAAGTCTGAATTTAACTTCTTTCATCCCTTTTGACGATCTGGTAAGTCCATACTGGATTTAGTTTAGGGAATACTAATATGTCACCTTCACTCTTTATCTAAATTCCCGGATCTAGACTATCTATCTCACGGACTACTTGATACCTTACTCCAAGCACTGTAACATGTCCTCTGTCCCTAGTTCTGGTAGGGGTACCTTTTCTTTACGTTTTTTCGTTTTACCGACAGACCCCTCCGGAATGTTTATCGACACTTTTCTTCTCTCCACTTTTCGGTTCCTTTTTTCCTTTCTATATTCGTAGACTTACGTCTCAAGGTCTCTTATCGTTCTTCTCTATTCTTTCGGAAGAAGTCGCTAGTCACGTTTCTTTATCTCCTTTTGTTGTCTTACCCTTTCTGATCTCTAGAGAAGTTCTTTTAATCTCTATGGTTCCCTTGTAAAGTACGTTTCTACCCGAGCTATTTCCTGTCTTTACCATACCTGGATTGTCTTCGTCTTCTATAATTCTTCTCCACCGTTCTTATGTGTCTTCTTGATATGTTTTTTCTAGAAGTACTGGGTCTATTAGTACTACCACACTAGTGATCTCGGTCTGTAGGACCTTACACTTCAGTTCACCCGGAATCTTTCGTAGTAATACTTGTTTCGATCACCTCCACTACTTTAAGGTCACCTCGATAAAGTTTAGGACTTTCTACTACGACACTTTCACAACGTGAGTTATACGGTCGTTTAAACCTTTTGAGTCGTCACCGGTGTCCTGACCCTTTCCAGTCAAAAGTAAGGTTATTCTTTCCGTTACGGTTTCTTACGAGTTTGATGGTGTGTTAACGTGAGTAGAGTGTACGATCATTTCATTACGAGTTTTAAGAGGTTCGGTCCGAAGTCGTTATGCACTTGACACTTGAAGGACTACAAGTTCGACCAAAATCTTTTCCGTCTCCTTGGTCTCTAGTTTAACAGTTGTAGGCGACCTAGAACCTTTTTCGTTCTCTCAAAGTCGTTTTGTAGATAAAGACGAAATAACTGATACGGTTTCGGAAACTGACACACCTAGTGTTATTTGACATCTTTTAAGACTTTCTCTACCCTTATGGTCTGGTGGACTGGCCGGAGAACTCTTTGGATATACGTCCAGTCCTTCGTTGTCAATCTTCACCTGTCCCTTGTTGTCTGACCAAGGTTTATCCTTTTCCTCATGCAGTTCCGACATATGACAGTGGGACGAATAAATTGAATATACGTCCCATATAGTACTCTTTGCGATCTGACCTTCTTTGTATTCGACCTTAGTTCTAACGGTCCTCTTTATAGTCATTGGAGTCTATACGTCTACTGTGGTGGGAATACCGTCTTTCACTTCTCCTCGATTTTTCGGAGAACTACTTTCACTTTCACTTTTTTTCTTTCACTTTCACCTCTCACTTTTTCAACCGAATTTCGAGTTGTAAGTCTTTTACTTCTAGCACCGTAGGTCAGGGTAGTGAAGTACCCTTTATCCACCCCTTTGTCACCTTTGTCAAAGTCTGAAAAAAAAAACCCCCCCCCGCGAGGTTTTAGGAACGTCTACCACTAACGTCGGTACTTTAATTTTCTGCGAATAAGAAACCTTCTTGTAAATACTGGTTGGATCTATCGTATAAGTTTTCGTCTCTGTAATGAAACGACCGATTCCAGGTAGATCAGTTCCGATACCAAAAAGGACACCAGTACATACCTACACTCTCAACCTGACACTTCTTCCGACTCGCGGCTTCTTAACAACGAAAACTTGACATCACAACCTCTTCTGAGAACTCTCAGGGAACTTGACGTTCCTCTAGGTTGGTCAGGTAAGACTTCCTCTAGTTGGGACCCTAAAGAAACCTTCCTTACTACGATTTCGACTTTGACGTCATGAAAACGGTGGAGTACGCTTCTCAACTGAGTAACCTTTTCTGAGACTACGACCCTCCCTACCCTCCGTCCTCCTCTTCCCCTGTTGCCTCCTACTCTACCGACCTACCGTAGTGCCTGAGCTACCTACACTCAGACTCACTTGAGGCCCTCTACCACTACCTGTCCCTCCGGACCGTACGACACTAAGTACCCCAGCGTTTCTCAGCCTGTCCTGACTCGGTGACTTGCCTTGACTTGACTTTAGAAGTATAACTGGACCTTGGAAACTTTTTTTGTCCATTTTTAAATAAACTTTTCTCCTACCAAAGTCTACATCAGTTCAATTTACTCCAATACGACCTAACCCTGTCTAGGTTTCAGGTCATACTGACCATAGAGACATTCTTCTCCCTTTAATCCTGCGTCTGTGTGTACGTGCCTACTCTTCTGATACTCTTCTACCTACGTCTCTGGTCTCTATTCTGCCTGTTCGATTCCTGGTGGTCTCTGACGATCGTTAGTTGTCTTTGAACCTCTCTCCGTATCTAGGATAAAAGGGAGTCTCGGGTGTTTCCTCGGTTCGGACGACTCTCGAAGTGAAGTCATAGAACGGAAGTCTTGGTCCTATCTGATACAAAGACAACAAGATTCAGTGCACTAAACACCGTGAAACAATGTCGTCGGGATCCTTTGTTTATACTTTATTTTGTTTCATGATTTGGTCAAGAGTAAGTGACCACAAGTAAAAACCTTATAAGACCTTTGCCTCTACTACTAGTGAAAACTCTATAGTTTCCCTTTTCTTATATGGGTCAGAAATAATCGTTCATAGATAGACGGTCAAACGTAACTCCCTTTAGTCTTGGCTGGTGGTTGGTCCACGAAGGTAGTGCCATAAAGTCAGAGGTCACCCAGACCTACTACTCAAAAGTTCATTGAGGATGTCCATGGACTTGAATAAATTCAGATTTTACTTTGTTCTTTTCTTTTTTTCGTCTGACAATTTGGGTAGTTGGATATTTTAATTTTAACTGTTGTCACAAAACTTTCAGATGATTTATGATCTAACACAAACTAATACCCTTATATGACGACGTATTCTGTTACAGGGTCTGAAGTTCCTTGATCCTCCTTGAAGTCCACACCGATAGTACATTACGAATTCAATCCTTCTCCCTTTGTTTCGATGTCTTTACATACACAATTAGTGAGTCAACACAGACTGACAAACACTGGGGTATCCGACATCCAGTGGTCCGAGAAGACAGGTACTTTAAGAGATCCGTCCTTATGACCTCACCCATCGGTAAGGGAAGAGGTCCCCTAGAAGGGTTGGATTCCTAGCTTGGTCCCAGAGGATATAACGTCCGTCCTAGAAATGGTAGACTCGGTAGTCCCTTCGGTATCCCATATAGTGTGCCTCGTAAAACGACTTCCGTAAACCTTCGGTGACTTCTCACACTTCAACTTCTCGTTTTACTATATTAGACAACACATCATCTCTCGACGACGACGACGATTCAGAGAAGCCAACACAGGCTAAGAAGTGTCGGGGTATCTACCGACGGATGGTCCGAGGAGGCAGGTACCCTAAGAGGTCCGTTCTCATGACCTCACCCCAAGTCATCTCTTGTGAACTAGGGTCCCCCCCTTCTTAAACCCGGTCCGACATTACTGTCCCTGTAGTCGACTCACTGATCTCATCTCTAAGGTTCTTTTTTATTACACCGGAACGTATCTTTTAACTGTCATTGTCTTTCCCACTTGTTTACTTATCTGAATTTTCTATAAATTTGACCCCCCTACCCTACCATACCCTTTACTCTTCCTCGTAGGTTTCCGTAGGAGGTCTAAGAACCTTCAATGACCTCACAACAACGTAAAAGAACTCGGACCCCCGGGTTCTACTTCTGATCCTAGTTCCACACTCTATTTCTCCGTCCAAACTACCAGACACGAGTTCCTATATCTAAATAACAAATGTAAATTAAAGAAATATGTAGATGAGTCAGAGTTTGTACGGAAAAAAAATGTAAGAAAGTTTATATATCGAAGGTAGAGAAATACTTAGAAAAATAACTGACCGAATAACAAATTCGTCCGACTATGTAACAGTTCAAGTTTTTATCACTTCAGTAAGATCCATAATGTATCTCAATCCACAAAGGTTTAGTTCCAATGTACTCTTTTACAGGTTTCTTGAACTTCATTATCATTTTCTGGTGAAAATTTCATTTAAAATTTATTGTTTACCATTAATAAGAGTAACCCAGTATTATGAAAAGAATGAAAAAGTCTATTACCACCTTTGGGATTTTCTACGTCCGATTATTATTTGTATTCCTGTATTCAACCTTCGTTTAGTTGAGAGAACTCTCTATAATTTTGAATATTATTTAAATAAATTTATATTTCTTTTTGGGCATATAATTATAAAGTACCTTTGTGATTAATTTATTCATAATCTTTATGACAAGGTCTATACTTTTATGTAGGGGACGACAAGACTCGGGTCCGTAGACGGAACGAGAGACACATTCAGAGAATATTAACAAACGAAAGTCTGACCTGGACCCAGAGTCAAAAGGAGATACAGGTCCCTGGTCCCATATTCGTGATAATTCGTCGTATATGACTTTTCTTTTTATAGTCATAGATTTTTACTTAATCCTCTTCCGTTACCGTGGGGTGAGGTCATGAGAACGGACCTTTTAGGGAACCTACCTCCTCGGACCACCCGACGTCAGGTACCCCAGCACTTCTCAGGCTGTGTTGACTCGCTGAAGTGAAAGTGAAAAATGAAAGTGCGGAACCTCTTCCTTTACCGTTGGGTGAGGTCACAAGAACGGACCTCTTAGGGTCCCTACCCCCTCGGACCATCCGACGGCAGATACCCCAGTGTGTCTCAGCCTGTACTGACTTCGCTGAATCGTCGTCGTCGTCTTTACTTAATCTCTATGTCGATTCTCCTCACCGACTTTCTGTCTTGATGATCAAAAGATGTCTAGACAAATAAACGAAAAACATTAACTTTTGTCACCTCCTTTCCTATCTACCTAAGAGACTTCGGTGTCTCGTTAAAGTTCTGGTAAGAAAAGTCATCGTAGTCGTAATTATTGAAGTTACATGGATATGTAAGACAAGATACTTATGAAGTTTAAGAGGTTCTATTTAGACATCTTTTGTCCTTTAACTAAGAAGTGAGAAGGTAGAAACTGAAGATTACAATTATAAGAAAATCGAGAAGTGTGACAATAATCTTAGACATATGAGTTAGACTCACAAACGACCTTTTGACTATTTTAACTCTAGTACTCTTGACGAAAGGATTGATAAAAAAGATGTGATCAAACTCAGTATAAAGACATTTGTTTGTACAAGTAATTATCTAAGAAACAGAATGAAGTTTTTGATATTTTGAGTCACGTGGTCGGGGTTCGTAGGTCATAGTATGTAGCTTGGACCTGACCGTCAAACAAAGTATATACTATAATATGTTCAAAGTTACGGTGTCCCTCCCTCCTCCCTTCCCCAAAGTCCTACCCCTTGTGCACATATGGACACCACCAAAGTACAACTACATACCGTTTTGGTTAGGTTAATTTTATTCATTTAAAATTTTTTTAATTTTTTTTTATATTTTGATGGATGAGATTACATATTGTAATGTCTTAAAACGAGAATACAAATAGTATCGTAAAGAGGTAGGACTGTAATAGACTGTACCTCAAAGATGGTCCGACAGTGTCAACAAGAATAACAGACACAATCGTAATTAGTCAGTTCTCCTTCGAAGAACCCCGTTTTGTGTATGTAATAAGTATTAATATAGTCGATCGAAGGTCGTAGGGTGTTCTCCATTTTTAAGATATGTAACATACTTTAACCGTCCCGAAGTATTTAGGTATGTTATTAGATACTAAACCGTAAGATGACCCATTGTCAATTATAAATAGTTTATAATGGCTCACATTCTGTGTTACGTTTCATATTTGGACGTGAGAATATACTTCGTAAGCTCTTATGTACACAAAGTCTTAAAACTGTAAATTTTGAAGAAAAATCCAAAATCTTACTATTACACTACTTTGTACGATAAAATTTCAGTATGGATAGGTTTGAGTCCTCTCGTGGTGGAAACTTGAGAGTAGTAAAGTTCAGTCTAAATGGTACTTTATTTAAATCTAATCTAGTCCAAAACCACGGTTTAGTTTATCTTATGTTTTTTTTTAACCAAAATTGTCCACATGAAATTTGAAGTCTTAATCCATGGCACCTTTTA
The DNA here is from genome assembly GCA_006410555.1 of Capra ibex. Classification (NCBI taxonomy): domain Eukaryota; kingdom Metazoa; phylum Chordata; class Mammalia; order Artiodactyla; family Bovidae; genus Capra; species Capra ibex. The sequence goes on along the minus strand of SJYO01048061.1, from coordinate 10,503,587 downwards.
TAACATTCCATTTCCTACTACTGAGTCTGGAGAAAACTTTCTGGAATTATAAAACATACGCTCTATTTTATTCAAAAATTATCCTTCGTCCTCTATAACGTACAACTACTTCCCAGTATTTAATTCGTTCCCTTCTCCTTTGTTATCCTAGTTATAGATGAACCTTTCTCCATACTCGTCCAAAGTCAATACCTAGTCTCTCCCTTCCCTATCCGTTAAATCCCCCACCCCCTACGTATTCCTTTATCCCTTTACCCTTTTCTTTTCTTTATTGAAGTCTTTTCCATACACAGGGTCTCACAACCCTAGAACCCATCTCTAGAACCCTTCCCCAACACACCACCATTTATGTCGACCTTACCATTTAGTCACAATGTAATATCCTCGGAATCCAAAATACTGATAAACAAACAAAAAGATATCGGGAAGCTCCCGTTAATTTTAGAACAATCAATGCGGTATAAGTCAACGAGTCAACACAGGCTGAGAAACGTTGGGTTACCTGACATCGGGTGGTCCGAGGAGACAGGCACCGTAAAAAGTCCGTTCTTATGATATCAACGGTAAAGGACGAGGTCCCCTAGAAGGACTGGGTCCTTGACTTGGTACAGTGGACATAACCGTCCGTCTAAGAAATGGTGACTTGATGGACCCTTCGGGGTAGTCAATACGACGACGACGAGAACGATCGTACACAGATAAGTACTCAGGGTCTAGTGATTGAGATCTGTCTCGTAAGGATCCTTGTTACCTAGGTATAAACGTCGACGAAGGACCTGGATAGGTGAACACGTAGGACATCAGTAGTATGTTGATTAAACAAATTTTAGAGTAAGTAAGTAAACAATTTGTTTCAATAATCGGTCACAGTATCCGTAACTTCCAAGTCATCACTTTTGACATAGGGACTGTCTCGAATGACTGAGTCCCTTCGTCTGTAATAGGTTCATTAACGTACCGCCTTTTTTAATGTTTGACCTCCCACAGGACTTCCTTCCTTCCTTACGGGAAGACCTTCCCACACATTCTTGTTCAAAACGACATATATGTCTTCGTCGACCACGAGTGACTCCTTGACTAGAGATCGAATAAATCCTCCATCTTCTCTTGTCGTCCTGACCTGGTCAACTCCCCTCCGTCACGTTTCGTAGCTACTGTTCCGATTATCCTCCACACTCTCTTTTCCTCTCTCAGTCACACCAACCTTGTGTGTCTCGCTCCACCTCTCCCTGTGCCTAGTCTACTCTGACTGACTGACGTATCCTTGAACACTCGATGAAATTCCTGAACTCAGAAATAATAAACTTGTCACTTTTTAGTCCCTCTCCTAAAGTTGTACTGATCTAACACACTCACACACACACACACACACACACACGCGTGCACGCGTGTATAGAAGAAGATTTAAAGTAAATTCAATCGATGTATATTTCAATTCACATAAAATAGAGAACCCAACATCTAAAGTAAAAGGGTCAAACAAGTAAAATTCACTTATATACATCAATTAGTTAACACTCACGATATGTTCTAGAGAAAATACCTATAAGTTACTAAATGGATAACACAACTACTATCTATAACAGAAAAAATTTTTTTTAAAAGTAACCTCATATCAAGTAAAATGATATAACACAATGAAAGTCCACACACCGTTTCACTTAGTCAATATGTATCTACGTGAGAAAAAAATCTACTAAAAGGGTATATCCGGTAATGTTTCATGACTCGTCTCAAGGGACACGATATGTTGTCCAAGAATGATCATTAGGTAAAATATGTAGTCAAGTCAAGTCAGAGAGTCAGCACGGGCTGAGAAACGCTGGGGTACTTAGTGTCGTGCGGTCCGGAGGGACAGGTAGTGGTTGAGGGCCTCAAGTGAGTCTGAGTGCAGGTAACTCAGTCACTACGGTAGGTCGGTAGAGTAGGACCCAGTAGAGGAAGAGGAGGACGGGGGTTAGGGAGGGTCGTAGTCTCAGAAAAGGTTACTCAGTTGAGAAGCGTACTCCACCGGTTTCATGACCTCAAAGTCGAAGTCGTAGTATGGGAGGCTTCTTTAGGGTCCCGACTAGAGGAAGTCTTTCCTGACCAACCTAGAGGAACGTCAGGTTCCCTGAGAGTTCTCAAAAGAGGTTGTGGTGTCAAGTTTTCGTAGTTAAGAAACTACGAGTCGGAAGAAGTGTCAGGTTGTGAGTGTAGGTATGTACTGGTGTCCTTTTTGGTATCGGAACTCATCTGTCTGGAAACAACCGTTTCATCATAGAAACGAAAAGTTATACGATAGATCCAACCAGTATTGAAAAGAAGGTTCCTCATTCACAGAAAATTAAAGTACCGACGTCAGTGGTAGACGTCACTAAAACCTCGGGTTTTTTTATCAGACTGTGATAAAGGGGTAGATAAAGGGTACTTCACTACCCTGGTCTATGATACTAGAAGTAAAAGACTTACCACTCGAAATTCGGTTGAAAAAGTGAGAGGTGAAAGTGCAAGTAGTTCTCCGAAAACTCAAGGAGAAGTGAAAGACGGTATTCGCACCACAGTAGACGTATAGACTCCAATAACTATAAAGAGGGCCGTTAGAACTAAGGTCGAACACAAAGAAGGTCGGGTCTCAAAGAGTACTATATGAGACGTATATTCAATTTATTTGTCCCACTGTCATATGTCGGAACTGCATGAGGAAAAGGATAAACCTTCGTCAGACAACAAGGTACAGGTCAAGATTGACAACGAAGGACTGGACGTATATCCAAAGAGTTCTCCGTCCAGTCCACCAGAACCATAAGGGTAGAGAGAGTCTTAAAAGGTGTCAAATAACACTAGGTGTGTCAGTTTCCGAAACCGTATCAGTTATTTCGTCTTTATCATACGTTTACAGTTAGGGTCAGAGGACTAAATACGGGGGTGAGAACAGGTGAGGATTGGTATTCGAACAAAAGATGTAGATACCGAGATGAAGACAAAATGTTTAATCAAGTAAACACGGGAAAAAAAATCTAAGGCGTATATTCGTTATAGTATACTATAAACAGAAAACACAGACTGAATGAAGTAGTCAAACTGTTAGAGACCCAGGTAGGTACGACGATGTTTACGGTAATAGAAGTAAAAAAGACCTACTCATTATAAAGGAGAATATATACTTGGTGTAGAAGAAATAGGTAGGGAGACCTACCTGGAAATCCAACGAAGGTACAGGACCGATAACATTTCTCACGATGTCACTTGTAACCCTACAAATATAGAAAAGTTTAATGTCTAAGGAGACCCATACACTGGTCCTCACCTTAAAGACCCAGTATACCATCAAGATAAAAATCAAAATATTCCTTTGAAGTATGACAAGAGGTATCACCGACATGGTTAAAAGTCACAAAGAGAAGAGTACCACTAATGTTACTTACGATATCTCTTGTCAGAAGGAAGTATCGAGTCATCCATTTCTTAGACGGACGTTACGTCCTCTGGACCCAAGTTAGGGACCCAGTCCTTCTAGGGGACTTCTCCCTTTACCGTTGGGTGAGGTCATAAGAACGGACCTCTTAGGGTGTCTGTCTCCTTGGACCGTCCGATGTCAGTCACCCCAGTGTTCTCAGTTCTGTGCTGAATCGTCGATTTGGTGACAACTCTTGTAGGAACTTATAGGACCTCTTGTATGTGTAGGGTGAATAAACTTTTTATATGACTCTTTATATACAACAGGTAATACTCTTAAATACATTCGTACGTATGTACATTACCATTACATTGTAATATATAATGATATACGAAAAGGACATAAGAGACGAAGGTAAAAAACAGACAGACGTAGTAATATTTAATAAGGAAGAAGAGACAGAAGGTTAATTAATCAAAAGAGAAGACGTCGAATGACTCAAGAATTAAATCCAATAACAAAACCAGTAACGTAATAATATTAAAGTTTAAAAGACAATCAGGGAAAATTTTAATTTTTTTGACGGACTGTTCAATATATTATGTTAACGGATACCTCTACCTTTATCACATATTGTGTAATAGTATTTTATTATTTTATAGTTGGTTATTGAATATCGGTAACTCTACAACTTTACATCAATTACTCTGACTTCTTGAAATATTGTATGTACGTTTTTAGGATTTGTTTTATGATCGTTTGTCTTAGGTTGTTATATAATTTCCCTAGTACAAAGTACTAGTTCACCCCAAATAGTGTCCCTATGTTCTTAAGAAGTAGATACATTTAGTTAGTTACACTATGTGGTATAATTGTTTAACTTAACAAAATATAAATTTCGATTTATCGGTGTAAAGATTATTGAAGGTGTAATCTGTGGTTTCCAGACATACAATACTAAGATAATACTAAGATGAAAGTGATAGGTGAATGTGAAATTTTTATTTTTGATTGGACAGATGGAACTTTTAAAACTTTTTATTTCTATTAATATTAGTCAATTTGTTCTAAATGAGTAGTAAGTATGAAATAGAATATACATATGTGTATTCATGACATACGTATAAACACAGACTCTAACAGATACATATAAATGTTGATACGTGTGCATATTATGTCTCTTTTACTTAAAAACGTTATGACAATATCCATGAAAATATCGGGAGACAAAATTGGATTGTAAATAGTTTCTTAAGATAATAATTCATGAGAGATTTTATTAAAGGATATTACTAATATATTCTAAAGGAGAAAACAAAGATAGATCTAAATCTATAAGATGACAACTACTTATAAATTTGTCAAACGTCATAAAACGATGATAACGAGTGTCTTAATACTTATCGGATACCTGCATTTAATACCTGAAATTTAGACTAAATAAAGAATCCTAATGACTCTAATTCCACCCTAACGATCTTTTCTCATAGGTAACTAATTTCACACAAACAGTATGTAACAGTTTAACTACAGGTCTTTTTAACATCATCAAATGTAAAGGTAATCTCTTTGGATTCTTACGTACAAGAAGAATAACCATACACGAAACAGTAAACTGAACTCAAAATTGGTGGGTTATATTTGGTAGATTCCTGCAATTCGTATAGGAGATAAAATGTGTGTTCCGAAAAAAGTTAAGATAAATATAAACTTGAGCGACTCCTAAATACCGAGTTCAATGAGACAGGTAAATCTTGGAAGGAGAACTTTTGACATAATATTACTCAAACAAGAGAACGAAGAGGAGAGGGAAAGACGACAGAAAGAAAGGATAGAGATTGCACCGTAAGACGGTATCCAGACCAGAAATTAAAACAAGGTATCGGAGAGTATTCCATGCGAGGGACAGGTAATAAGTTGAGAGGTACAAGTTAGGATTGAGAATTCAGGTGTAAAAGTCGAGTATAGAAACTCTACTTTAGAGTGAAAATGTTATTCGGGTGACTTATGAACAGACGAACGGGGATGACTGTGGGTAGTGCAGATCCTAGACTCAAAATAGTAATGGGGACGGGGTTGATGGGATTGAGTTGGGCATCATACAAGGTCAAAAGGGAAAGACATTGATTAAAGTGACAATGAACCCGAGCTTTGTGGAGTGAGAAAACGAACAACGGAAACAGAGTGTATAGGTCAATCATCAGTACCTCTTACTGACTGAGAAGTAAATGTCATAGTTAGTTCTGGTGCAGATTAGAAGGTAATGACGATGAAGGCACGATTTTGTCCGGGAATAGTGGTACCGTTAAACGAGAATTTATTACGAGGTCGTAAATCTGAGAGAACAATAATTAGTCAGAAGTGTTACGAAGATTTGGGTAGATGAATTAAATAGTGAAACACCCATGGTGACAGAAGTAGTTTTCGGAGACGCAACAGAAGATTCGTTGGGATTCAAAGTATTAAATAGTTCACGGACGTACGTCAAAGAGATATCTTGTCGGTGTAAGTCGAAGACCTCTATGATACGGGAACACACTTTTCCAGACTTTCACGAACCCTCAACTGGAGGGGACTCCGAAGGTGGTTGGGAACTGATTCTCTATATCAACATGGGCCTAAAATCGTCGAAACTCTGAATCTAATGTAAGGTTTCCAAAGGGAATCGGAGTCCGACGTAGGACAAGAGACACCCGAAAAATCACCTCAATTAGGAATGGACCGGAGGAGAAGAAAGAACGGGACGAAGTAGATAATAGAATAGACCGATAGGACCGTCGTAAAGAAATTACTTACTGAACGGGAACTTAAGAGGAGAGGATGAGGATTCCAGACCAAGATTTTTTTTATTTTTTATTTTTCTTTGAACCATTCCGTGAAACTGAGTTTGGTCTCTGTATTGATGACGTTTATTCGGGTGTGGTTCATCTTTTTGTCCACACGTTTCGTTGACTTATATTATAGACGATATCATCACTATGGAATCAGGTGACTCTATCTTCTCTTCTTTATGTATACGGTCTACTCTCTTTAGTTTGACCCTGCAGACCTAGGACTTTCATTGGAGACTCACCTCAAATTCTTCATTCTGAAAAAAGTCCGTCTTTCGTTTTTCTTTGAGAAGTATCCCTTCTCATACCCTTTTTGATGGTACTATACTTTCCTATTGTACAAACACGAGTCAACGAAGTCAGTATAGTCTAAGAAACGTTGGTATACCTGGTATCGGGTGATATAAGGAGACAGGTACCCTAAGAGGTCCGTTCTTATGACCTCACCCAACGATACGAAAGGAGGTCCCCTAGAAAGGTCGGGTCCCTGACTTGGACGTAGAAAATACAGAGGAGTCAAGTCAGGTCAAGTCAGAGAGTCAGTACAGGCTGAAGAACACTGGGATACCTGACGTCGTGCGGTCCGAAGCCACGGGTAGTGGTTGATGACCTCGGACGAATTTGAGTTCAGGTAGCTCAGTCATTACGGTAGGTGGTAGGTAGAGTAGGAGACAGTAGGGGAAAAGGAGGACGGAAGTTAGAAAGGGTCGTAGTCCCAGAAAGGGTCACTCAGTCAAGAAGAGTAGTCCACCGGTTTCACAACCTCAAAGTTGAAGTCGTAGTCAGGAAGGTTACTTATAAGTACTGACTAAAGGAGACCCTACCTGACCAACCTAGAGGAACGTCAGGTTCCCTGAGAGTTCTCAGAAGAGTTTGACGCGTCAAGTTTCGTAGTTAAGAACCCGTGAGTCGAAAGAAAGATACAGAGGAGTTCTCGATGTTGCTTGAGAAATAATAATAGTTTTCTGTTTTTCACTATGTTCCCTCCCCGTCTCCTGACCAAGACCGTCCATCCATTGTACCGTCTTTAGACGTGAGTTTTGTAAGTGACTCACTGTGTCTCCTTCAAACAGACAAAATAGAAAACTTTTACCACTTGTTTACTTCTTTGGTCTCGTCACTACGGTAGTCTAAATCTTAAAATCGATAACGAGATCCCTGTAGCACCTCCTGATCTCCTCACTTTTAAACTAATCAACCCAATCCCGACCAAGTCTTTTTCCTAGAAGTCTTTAGTTTATAGTACCACCTATTCTTCCCGATTCCTCAGATGCCGGTATGGTGGGACTTTTACCGCGGCCCAGTGGAGACTAGAGTCTTCGATTCGTCCCGGTCCTCCCAATCACGGACCTACCCTCTTCACGATTCCTTCCTTTATTGTTTATAATCTTCCTTCCTGACTGTCATCAACTTTTAAATAATCCAAACTCCTAACTTTATCTTCTACGAAACTCTACCCGAACCCCGGGTAGAGTCACTGGTTTAGGTTATAGAAATGAGAAATAGAATGAATTAGACAATTATCGTAAAGGGAAGGAAGACGTACGCGAATAAGTTAACAAAACTATCTAAAAGAAATAAAGGTTTAAGAATAATCATCGGGTAATAAGAAAGTGATAAATTTATTTCGTCCACCAATTTTGACCTTAATATTGTAAATCCGATGAATGATTTCTTAACAATTAGGGGGTTTTCTTAATGTTTATTTGTCATACATACACTCTTTTTTTTTTTGAGGGGTTAGAGTCCACATTGGTTTCTTTATCGTTTTTATTATTACAGTCTAGTCGTTTTCAAAATCACATTTTACAGGTCAAAACCGTTTATATTTCCTTTCTTTGTATGATTATATGATAGCCACTATCACATTGGACATGTTTCAAAACCTTTCGTTAATTTATTGACCCTTCAATTTTACGAGTAAAAGAAACTAAGTCGTTACGCCGACGATCATTAAATTTTATTCTTAGATCTATTTATATACTTCTACGAATAATGTCGTATAAACATTATCGTTTCCAGAATTTAATACAATTTAAGAAGATTATATTTAATTAATATAATATTTTACCGATAAGATGTATTTTAATACGTTTATAATGTTTCTTAATAACTATACTTTTACTGGTTATTTATAAAACAACGTTTTCTTATCACTTTACTCAAACATCACATACCGGAATAGTGTATCACTCTTATATGTACGTAATTTTTTTAAGATTTTCCTACGTGAGTTTTCACGATTGTGTCAAATGGTACCTCCGAATGTCTCCTACACATAAGTGGTAACGGTATAAAAAAGAGTAATGATCGTCATTAAACCGGAATTTCATTTACTTTTCTTTCCTCGTCATTGTCCTATTAAGTTCCCTTTTCGAATCAAAAAATACAGACACACTTGTCTTCCCTACCTTCTACTTTAAAGACACATTAAGACCACTTTAATATATGTTAAATTATTTTTATTTTGGTAGTATCATTGTGGAATTTTGTTCTTCACGTAAATGTCTATCCTTTTATCTCCGAGGAGTGTGTGACACACAGACTACTTCCTGTCTAGAGGACTAGGGACGGGACCACAAAAGAGGTAAAAGAATACGTCATCACATAGATGATGTTCTTTTAGTTTAGTGGACTCTACTTTTCCAAGAGTCAGTAATTATAAACGGTAAAGAATTATATACCCTAACTAAAACTCAAGTACTCATTCAGTCTTTAAAACTCCTCAACTGACATCCTGTGATTTGAAGACTACACATGACTAGTCTGATAGAGTTAAGTTAAGGTAGGAAGATTTTCCTACTAAAGATTTTGTGACTCTTTATACCGAGTCAGATACAGGGATTAAATTGTCTTCTCCCTAAAACTTACCTTCCATTTATTTGATACTTCATCGTGACATCTCAAACCGTTCCTTCTGATACGGTTTATCGAATGGATAAGGTATATATTCAACTGTATAGAGGTTATTAAAAGGATGACTCGTCTGATATTCACTTTATAATCGTGTAAACTAGATCCCTTCGTAGTTGACTAATCAAGTAACGATATTTCATATTTAAGGGTCGGTATATTGTAAAGTTCATAGTGAGATACCCTTTACTCTTCCGTAGTGATTTTACACTCACTATACTGATAATACACGAAGGAAGGAAAACAATCTTACGAAATATAACTTTTTTAATTACTAAATGATTGTCTTTTTTTTTAAATCAATGAAATAGGTAGAAGAAGATCCTTTAATGTTTATTTAAAACAATAAAATTCTTTTATCCCTACCTAAAAAAACAAACATTGAAAGTCATATAATTGTTACTTAAGGAAGGATCAGAACGAGTCATAGGAAGGAGGTCATGAAGTTACTGTAATGGTAACTAAGAATGATACGTAATTTTATCTTTAAAATGTGTATATAAATGGTTTAAGTTATAATGATTAAACTATTTAACCCTCTATTTCATCTTTCCTTTTAACCCCATAAAAATTTCTACTTTAGACGATTGTACAGTCACAAAGACAAAGGAATACGTTCAATATTTATTATGAAGATTAACTCTTTATGATAGTTATTTAGGAACAATATATATTTGTCACGAAATATATATATAGTTAAGAATATATATAAGACTAAAGTCGAATAATTTGACTACACATTTATATAAAACATTCTGTCTACGAGAATATTCTTCTAATTGAACTTCATCTGTTCACTTCGTCTTAAATGTAAAGGATAGGACCTCTCTTCAAAATAATTTTAGATTTCACATCTAGAACCAGAGTCGTAAATTTTAAATAGAAATCCGTAAACCTGATTCTAGAGATGTAGATACAAGGACCATTGCATGTACGAAGACTTTACGTCCTAAAATGTTCCTCTGATCACATTAAGTTACCAATTAGTGTTTTTAAACTGTCTCCTCGAGATAATACCTAGAATATAAAGGGAGGAGACTAAGTTCTTTTCTAGAGTGAACAGTGTGGAATTACGACTTAAGTTGACTCAAGAGATTAACCTTTTTACAGACGGACTATGAAGTACGGAGAGGTGTAGTCTCCACGGTAATACGAATTAGGAGTCATACACTCTCATTTTCAAATATGACACCAGTGTCTTTCTATAAAACAGGGGTTTAAACGGACTGTAGACAACTTTCCTTCGTGTAAAGACTAGATCAAAAAGTATCGAAGGACCCTTAATCATTTGTCCCTATATAATTAAACACATATATACACACACCACACACATATATATGTGTTTACATAAGACACGAGTATTTTTTTCTGATCAGAAAGGTTCGGTTTAAATAAAATTTTTCTCCCTTGTCTACGTAAGATCTCCCCGTGTCCTCAATTCCCTGTCCATTCCGTCTCTCCAGAACCGTTTATTTTTGATATCTTTTCTCCGGTACCACCTTGATCTTCGTGAAAGAGTAATATTCATTTTTCTCGAAGTCTCTGTGTCTCTACCTTTTTATTTCTTTTTCGTTTGTCAATTCTACCGTGGTATCTCTTTACTTTCTTACTCTCAAAAGGGAAGTACCCAATGTTTCCAATACTTTAACTCCTAAAGGTGTATTAGTTCTCTCCTATCAGGTACCGTTTCCTGTATAAAAGTAGATACTCGACCCTCATCAGACCCTTCTAATCTCTCCTACGGACATTAGATACGACCCACACTTGGGAACGGTAAGTCGATACGACTATTCAACTTGTTCAGAAATAAAATAAAACGTTGAATTTTTTCTAAATTTAAACAAATAAAAAATTAACTTTCTATTAACGAAATGTCTTAACACAACCAAAGACGGTTTGTAGTTGTACTTAGTCGTATGTATACACATGGATACAGGGGAGGGAGAACTTTGAAGGAGGGAAGAGGAAGGGGTAGGGTGGGGAGATCCAACAATGTATCAGGACTAAACTCAAGGGACTCAGTATGTCGTTTAAGGGTAAATGATAGATAAAATGTATACTATTACGTTCAAAGGTACAATGAGAAAGGTATATAAAGGTGGGAGAGGAAGGAGGGGAGAGGGGCACAGGTATTCAAACAAGAGAGACAGACATAGAGGTAGCGACGGGACTTTTATTTAAGTAGTCATGGCAGAAAGATCTAAGATATATATTCGTAATGATATACTATAAACAAAAAGAGAAAGACTGAATGAAGTGAGACATATCATCTGAGATCCAAGTAGGTAGAGTAATCTTGACTGAGTTTCCGCAAGAAAAAATACCGACACATTATAAGGTGACACATATACATGGTGTCGAAGAAATAGGTAAGTAGAGAACTACCTATAAACCCAACGAAGGTACAGATCGATAACATTTATCACAACGTTACTTACAACCCCATGTACACAGAAAAAGTCATAGGAGTCCTATATAAGGATCATCACCCTTACGACTCAGTATAACACCAAAATCAGGATCAGGAAAATTCTTTAGAGGTACGACAGAAGGTGTCACCGACATAGTTAAATGTAAGGGTGGTTGTCACGTTCTCCCTAGGGAAAAGAGGTATGGGGGAGGTCGGAAATGAAAAACATCTGAAAAACTACTACCGGTAAGACTCACCACAATCCACTATAGAGTAATACTAAAACTAAACTTAAAGAGATTATTACTCATTATGACTCGTAGAAAAGTACACAAACAATCGGTAGACATACAGAAGAAACCTCTTTACAGACAAATCCAGAAAAAGGGTGAAAAACTTAACCCAAAAAACAAAAAGACCATAACTAAAGATACTCAACGAATATGTAAAATCTTTAATTAGGAGACAGTCAACACCTACGATAATAAAAGAGACTAAGACTTCCAACAGAAAAGTGGAACGAATATCAAAGGAAACGACATGTTTTCGAAAGTTCCAATTAATTTGGGGTGAACAAATAAATAAATAAATAAAAAGGATAATGAGATCCTCCACCCGGTATCTCCTAGAACGACATTAAATATAGCATCTTACAAGACGGATACTAAAGGAGAGTCTCAAAATATCAAAGACCAGAATATAAGTCCGGAAATTAGGTAAAACTCAAATAGAAACACATAATATAATCCTTCACAGGATTAAAGTAAGAAAATATGTATCGACAGATCAAAAGGGTCGTGGCGAATTACTTGTCCGAGAGAAACGGGGTAACATATAAGAACGGGTGTAAAAAAAGAAACTAACACAGATTTCACACACACACACACACACACACATATGTATATAGGTCTACCGTGATCACCATTTCTTGATCGGACGGTTACGTCCTTTGTATTCTCTGTGTCCAACCTTTCTAGAGGACCTCCTCCTGTACCGCTGGTGAGATCATAAGAACGGACCTCTTAGGGTACCTGTCTCTTCGAACCGTCCGATGTCAGGTGTCCTAGTGTTTCTCAGTCTGTACTGACTTCACTTATATATATATATATGTGTGTGTATATATATATATATGTGTGTGTGTGTGTGTGTGTGAAAAATTTTTTAAGCATACGAAATGGATTTTCATCTACTTAAGTATTTAACGAGATTGAAGAAACATTTGGACCGTCCATATAAAGGATCTTCAAAGTTTATTCGTTTTTTATGGGTCTTCATTTTAGTTAGTCCTCATTAACGACACAAGGATACTTACGATCTGTGTGACTTCTACATAAATGTTAAAACAAATTTTGATATCTACCAGAAACGAAAGTTAAAAATTTTACACAAAGGAAATTTGAAGGAAAAGACGTTTAAACAAAGATGTAAAAAAATACTTAAAGGACTTTTACATAATTAAACATCTGTAAACACGTGTATACGTACACACACGTGTATTAAAAATTACTTGATCAATTTATTAAATTTAGACGATTATAATTATTTAACTTAATACCTTTTTTAAGTCCTTGAGAAAATGAGAGACAATTGATGACAGTAATATCTACGAGACTATGATATTTTTAATCAACCCTTGAAACTGTTTTATTTAGTAGGATTTTGTTACTTTTGTATAAACGACCAAGGATCAAGTAGTATGATCGGACCACCCGACGGCAGATACCCCAGCGTGTCTCAACCTGTGCTGACTTCGCTGAATCGTCGTCGTCGTCAAGTAGTATGATCCATATTGTCTTTGTCATTCTACTTTTATAGGTTCATAGATTTGACACCTCCCGACTCTCTCATCGTTGTTGCACGTAAAAATCCGATCTAAATCCTTCAAATCTTCGGTTTGAACAGTCGTAACGAAATCTTAACGTCATAGTGTAGGCCGTTTTCGTACAAAGTCAGAAATTTGTCGACACACAGTGAAATTCTCTGACGTGTCAATTACGATTTTAACGGAGACTGACGAGACACGGAATTTGAAAATCCAAGAAGGAACCGAGGTCAGGAATAAACTAAAGACAACAAAGAAAAGTACCTTTCCATCATAAATCAAGTTGTAATATAAAATAAACTGTAATTCCCTTTTATATTAAACACTCTCTATTTGAACTTAAGTAAAAACCAGACGTTATTTTCAAATTACAATATATAAACCGAAAATTTGTAACACAAGAGTACTTTTATGACTGATACATTCGGAATAGGTTTTATATTAATACCTTTAATAAAAATTAGTTAATTTTATGAAATTACTTAAACTAAATTTTACAAATTTTAAACTTTTATCATCACCGATACGTAGTTATTGACGAATATGACATATATTTTGGTAAACAATTAAACATCTTGTAAATATCGTCTAAATTAAAAGTAAATAACGGTCTTATTATTATGGTGGTATTAATGTTATTTTATAAGTATTTTACTACCGAGAGAGATGTATATTATGAGTCATTAATTACGAGACGGAAATTAATATAGTTTCTGGTGAATGTTATCACGTCAAGACACATACGTGTTCCCACAGTGAAAACATAAGTATTGGTCGTCAAACAGATTCGACGGATAGTGCACAAGAAGGTTCCTGTTGAGACGGAATTCCTAGATTAAGTACCAGGGTAAGGTAAGGAAAAAATAAAAATGAAGTTCTGATACCTAGAGTAAGTGTAAAACAAATGACTCTGATAGGGGGAGGGGACGTTAGTCTTTGGTGGATGGACACTGGTGACGGTAAAAAAAATAAAGGTGTGGTATTTGTGTGTGGTATATGTGTGTGTCCGTGAGTACCCACGTACTTACATGGGTGTGCGGAAGTGTCTGTATCCTGTTCCTCTCGGTACAACGGTGTGAAGTAATGAGAACGATCTCATCCAACCCGTGGATAAAGGACAAGTAGTGTCTAGACGTCGTGTAGTCCGGTTGATGGTTCCAGGAAAGTTGATGGTTCAAACTCAGTACGATCTGGGGTAAAAGGGAAGTAAGGGGGAGAGGAATCTAAAGTGGTACCACATGTGTCGTCAACTTAGGTAGAGAAAAAGAAGTATAAAGGAAAACGGTGAGTTCTGAAACAGGTTATTTGGAAGGAGTCAGTGACAAAGTACTAGTAGACGAGGTGACAGTAACCGGTCAAGAGTATGGAGTCTTGTCTAGGAAGGGTTGAGTCTTAAAACGTGTTTCACAGGATGAGTCCTTATCAGTGATGAGATGGACGACGTATAAGTTCAGTACTCTAATCAGACTTTTAGTGAGGACCCTATTACAAGGACTTTGAGATCAGTTATTTGGAACAATAAACGATTATGTACGAAAAGGATGTGTTATAAACAACAACAATAAGTCAGTGATTCAACACAAGTCGAGAAACTCTGGGGTACCTGACGACGTCGTGTGGTCCGAAGAAACAGAAAGTAGTAGAGGGTCTCAAACGAGTGTGAGTATAGGGAACTCAACTACTACGGTAGGTTGGTGGAGTAGGAGACAGTGACGGAAGAGGAGGACGGAAGTTAGAAAGGGTCGTAGTCCCAGAAAACGTCACTCAATCCAGAAGAGTAGTCCACCGGTTTCATAACCTCGAAGTCGAAGTCGTAGTCAGGAAGGTTACTTATAAGTCCCAACTAGAGGAAATCCTAACTGACCAAACTAGAGGAACGTCAGGTTGTAAATATGATTGTTAAAAAATGAATTTATTAAAAATTACGAAGTCAGGTAAGGGAAATTGTACATTTGAGGTCTTTTAGTCTCGGAACGAGTGTTAACTAGAGGTGGTGGATAGTATTAGGAACCATAGACCAACGTGAGTGGTTTAAATCTAAAATATTTCTTTACTTACTTACCCACGACTTGTGTACATATCCGTCAACACCTTATATTCGCCACTAGTAAAAACCTCCGTTTGGTTTCACCTTCAATGGTCTTGGTTCCTTTCCCTCGATTTAACACTCTGTCTTTCGATCAGGTATACCTACAGTTTCGTTACTCCGACCCTTTTACGACTCATACGACTCGTCACTTGTTGACTCCTTCGGTTTCACACCCTTCCAGATGACCTGTGAGTTTTCAACTAAGGTTCTTACTCACCAGCAGGGATTTGTAATAAAAATAAGTACCAGATCTCCAGACAGAACCAACCTTTGTTAGTTTTCATAAAAGAGTGGTTGAACACAAATTTTGGTAATAATTATCCTGAGTAAAGAGTCACTATAATTCAAAACAAAAAAGTAAGACGACTTAGGAAAGACACAGAAGTAAATCTAACGAAAGAGGAAGAAAAAAAGATTTGAACTTGATTACTATATTTCCAACATTAAGGAAATCCTTAATCCATACACTGAATACAATATACTGATTCAAATATCTCCACAATTAATCTTTTTTACTTGGTCTCTTTCCAAAAAAACAAAAAAAAACAAACAAACAAAAAAAATTCAGATGAGTCGTAAGTCCTCTTCCGTCACCGTGGGGTGAGGTCATGAGAACGGACCTTTTAGGGTACCTGCCTCCTCGGACCACCCGACGTGAGGTACCCCAGAGATTCTCAGGTCGTACTGATTGGCTGAAGTGAAAGTGAAAAGTGAAAGTACGTAACCTCTTCCTTTACCGTCGGGTGAGATCACAAGAACGGACCTCTTAGGGTCCCTGCCTCCTCGGACCACCCGACGGCAGATACCCCAGTGTGTCTCAGCCTGTGTTACTTCGTCGTCATAAGTTCCAGTTTTTTATAGTCGAGAGGGAAAGTTCATAGGTTTCGATAGAGATGGTACATAAACGATCAGGAATCGAAAAATAAATAAAAAGGGATTTCTAGTCGAAAATACAAAAGTTTATGGAGTGTGATGAGACGGAGAGGTGTATACGCTACGAAAGTAGGTCAGGTAGAACGTCAGGACATCGTTTTTATACTGATGAACAATACCGTTTTTCCGACGAGGAACCAGACTAGACGTAAAAGGTCCACTGAAAGGTCCGTCGGACACTAGATAGTCAAACGAGGAGTCATTTAGAGTCTCATTCTTGTGGGTATTCGTGTCGTGTCCCCGCAAGACTTCAAACTGATCATAAAATCTCACCACGTCTAGGATTCTACTTTCGTCATTCCTTCGACTTTTTGATCATAATAAATAAATTGTCTGAGCGGTCTTTAGAGTGCAGAAGGGATCAGTGACGTAAGATAGGACGTGTAGATCGTATTTTTAGAGGCACTTTCGTCTTGACTCAGGAGTCACTCTCGTAAGTCTTTATTTGTTCGGACCTACCCTTCCGGAACGTCGGGTTCGAAAAGGGAGAAGAGGACACAGTGGATTCTGTCAAGGGTCTAGACTCCTCCGTGAGCCGTTCCCCTGAGCGATTTTACTAAGAATTTTAACGCATATTCAGTTTGATTAGTAGTATTGAGATAAACCTTCGGGAAAGTTACTGTCACTTTGGTAAACAGATAATGACATCTTAAACACTCATAATGAGTAAGATGGAAAGATCGAAAATAAGAGGTACCAATCAGTGAAATATAATGGAGGAGACTTCTATATGGAACGGAAAGTAATATGACTTTTTTATAATGTATCCGTTTTCCGTTTTTGTATAAATAATTCGGTGGTCATTTATCGATCACAATAGTAATCAGAATCGATAATTTTATACATTCTCGTTTCTTATACGTAAATACATACACATATATAACGTATATATAATATGTATCTGTGGACATAGACGTATATACGTACATAGTTAGACAACAACAACGTCAAATAGACGAGTCAGTACAGGCTAAGAAACGTTGGGGTACCTGACATCGGGTGGTCTAAAGAGACAGGTACCCTAAAGGGTCCGTTCTTATGACGTCACCCAACGGTAAAGGAAAAGGTCCCCTAAAAAGGCTCGGTCCCTAGTTTGGACGTATAGGACGTACCGTCCGTCTAAGAAATGGTGACTCGGTGGACCCTTCGGGTACATAGATAGACATAGACATAGATATACATTTAGATATATCTTTTTATAGGAAATATTGAATCCTAACAATATCGTTCCTCATCTGTCGAACTGGTTTTCACAAAATTGGTTGTTACTTTTACAAGTAAACTATCTGTTTAAGTCGTTAACGTTTGTAAACTAAACGTTTTTCACCTAAAACACTGGGTCACCACGAGAGTTTACGGATCCAAGAAGGATCAGAGGAGTTTCACGGTTGACGAAAACAAGTAAAGTTGTTTTTTACCGTGTGATCGAAGTTAGAAAGGATCAGAGTCCTTTTTTTATAAATTTTGTCGAACTTCTCTTCCACAAAGAAAGTCATAAACCTCACTCTATTTAGAGGAAGACCTTGGGGGTAGTATCTGGGGGAGTGTAGTTTCAACATAGGATACCGTCCAGATTGAGTCCCTTAAGTACAAAGGTGGGACCTAGATGTCTCCTCGGGTCGTACCGATGTCCATATTTTCGTTTCAACCTAAAGGTGATTATCTTCTTCTTTTCCTCTTGGACCATCCATCCGTTATTTCTCCTATACTGTAAACACAGTTCCCTAATAATTCCTGTGTGGCTTTATTTCCCTAGACATAGATAGTTCTATGTCAGTCCTTTTGACTTTGAGACTATCCGTAAAGTCCGTCCCTTAACCGGTGGGCTACAAGTTTCCGACTTTATAGTTCCTTCCTTACGATTTTATCACGTATTTAATTATTGGCGTCCTTCGTCGACGGTGTAGTCTCGACCCCCTTGTTTTCCTTTCTCCGCCCCAAGGGTCTTGTATCAGACCTACCGTCCAGCGCTAATCACCATGGGCAGTAAGACATCCACTTCGGTACATCGACCACGACCCTGGTGGTCCCCCGCGACACTCAATCACATCCGTGGAGACTCCTCCTGTAAGCTACGTCCTATGTCCTACGAGCCCCGACCACGTGACCCTACTGGGTCTCCCTACTAAACCCCTTCCTCTACCCTCCCCCCAACTCCTAACCCTTGTGCACATGTGGGCACCGCCTAAGTACAACTACATACCGTTTTGGTTATGTTATAACATTTCATTAATCGGAGGTTAATTTTTTTTTTTGATCTCCGACTTTAGCACCAACAGGAAACAACGGACGTCTTCGACTGTACTTCATATTCGCCTTTTCAGTAGGGGAGACGGAAGCAGGACTGAAGGTGAGAGGAGGAGGACGAAGGAGGATTCTTTTTCAGTCGACCGTCCCCTCAGTTTACAAACGTACGAAGCGTCGTGTCTTTTGTCCCATCACCGGAACCTCGACTCTCTCTAATCCACTACTTTGTCGTGTCATAGAATTTTAAGACTTGTGAACCTTTATCGTTGTATATGTACATAAAAATTAATATATTCATTTCAAGGAGACAAAATCGTGTACTACCACGGAGATAGACCTCACGAAAAAAGATCGACTGTAATATAAGAAATGTAGAGTCGTCTTCTAGTTTCCTACAAAATTTATGAAAGAACTGGAAGGAACTGTGGATCACTATCTTACTGTATCCTTTTCATCCAATCAGAAGAACTCGTAGACAACAGAACAGTTATTTTACCCTATTACTATATGGATTGAGTTTCTACACAAAACTTCTACCTTATGTTAATTTGTTATTAGAAAATAAATCAGTGCACATTTTACGAATAACTAGTAACAATTTATCATTCAAAATACTGAGGGGGTTAAATAGTTCGGTAAGACAGGATCAGTTAGTGAAAAGCTCAGTCCGTGGAATATGCTTCGATATTAATACATTTAGAGTAAGACGAAATTTAATAAGTGAACGTATAAATACTGATAGTGATCGATCACAAGGAACTCCTATACTGTACAAATAAATCGTGTCACAGAACGTGCATCATCTTTGATGTTAGTTATTTTTAAACTTTTTCAAACTTTTAAATTTATGAACTACCATTTATATACTATGTATATATATACATACATACTGATGTGTGTGTATGAAATAAATGTAAAGATTTTTCCCTTCTCCTTCCTATGGAAGTATATCCAGTGAAACGATAACTACAAAAGAAACTCTCGACACCAGGAGTATTACATATTTATATGTACATTTCTATTCAGACGACGACGATTCAGTGAAGTCAGTACAGGTTAAGACACGCTGGGGTATCTGCCGTCGGGTGGTCCGAGGGGGCAGGGACCCTAAGATGTATTATATTTATGATTCCAGGATCTACAAGAACTAGTCCTCTATAATACTAATCGATGACACTAGTTAACAATAATTTTCCTACTTTAAGTGTATTTATTGTTTTTTCTGACCCTTTTGATAACATTCACCCGACAAACCGTACCTCCAGTAATACAACTCACTTCATTCAGTCTCTCTCTTTCTATTTATGATTTCCTATAGTAAATATACACCTTAGATTTTATTATCACTTATATTGGGTTTTCTTTGTCTGAGTTGTCTAATCTCTCGTTTCATCACCAATGGACACCACTCCCCCCCTCCATCCGGGTTTGACGACCCATATTCTATTCGAGATTCTACATGACATGTTCCACCCCTGATATCGGTCATAAAACATTATTGACATTTACATTTCATGAGAAATATTTATATTTCTTGGAGATTCTTAATATTAACCCCCCCTTTACCTATGTACATATACAATACTGACTCAGAAAAGTGACAAGTAGACTTTGATAATATTGACAATTAGCCGGTATGGGGTAATGTTTTATTCAAATATTTTTCTTTTTAGAACGGTTTTATTGTCATATTTTTATATTAAAGAATTTTTATTATTTTACATTACAGATATTCTAACGTTTATACAAAAGGGTTCAACCAGTCCCATTTCGACTTTTCCCGAAGGGACCATCGAGTCTCCAATTTCGTAGACGGTCTCTGGACCCAAACTAGGGACCCAGTCCTTCTAGGGGACCTCTTCCTTTACCGTTGGGTGAGGTCATAAGAACGGACCTCTTAGGGTACCTGCCTCCTCGGACCACCCGATGTCAGGTGCCCCAGCGTTTCTAAGTCTGTGCTGACTTCCTGAAGTGAAAGTGAAATCGGGTCCCCTTCAGTTGTCACTGTATTAACATAAATTCCTATTTATTTGACAACACACACGTCCGGTCTATTCTGGGACTTCTGAAACCTCTGTCTCTCTTCAATTAAAAAAAGAAATAGAGCTTTACGATTCTCCGACCTGATTTGAGTAATATTTCAACAACGACACCTTACACCTTATGTCCCATCCCGGTGAGTGACTGACCTACTAGGTTCGTGTCCAAACTAGGGATTAACCCCTTGATTCTAGGGACGACGACGTGTCGTATCGTTTTTTTTTTTTTTTTTCCTTTTTTTTTAGAATGTAAGGTGAGTCGACTCTCTTCCTTCAGTCGTAATCAATAAGTATTCAAATCCTAAAGGCCCCCAAAAAACGAAGGTCCTATCGAATTAAACCGGGATTTAAATCAAGTCAGAGAGAGAGTTGGAGTAAACAATTAAAGATGTTGGAACGGGATCTTTTCGGAAGTCTTTTTAATATATAAGTAAAGAGAAGTATTCGTACGTTTTAAAATCGTCTCAAAAATTTCTGACACGATGTAAACTTCACTCTTTTTGACTTATATAGTTTCGAAAGACAACGAAACGTTCGACTACCAAGTTACTTAATGAGAATTACCACAAGAAAAGAAAAAACATCGTGAAAAGACATAAATGTGAAACTCCTTGGTTGTCGTTTTGGACTATCTTATTTACCGTTGGACTTTTTGACATAGAATAATTTGAGTCAATAATAAGGTTTGATCTATTTTGTTATGAGATTCTATTACTCTTTCACTATAGTAGGAGATTTTAATCTTGGATTTCTGCGTGACGACTGGAGTACAATTCTATAAAATGTCGTATCTTTAGAGTCTCTTACCCTAATTCTTATTAAGGTCTTTTCGTTCGTTAAAATTTGTGAAAAGACTTGTTTCTCCAAGTCAAGTCAAGTCAACGAGTCAACACTGAGAAACTCTGGGGTACTTGGCGTCGTGCGGTCCGGAGGGACAGGTAGTGGTTGAGGGCCTCAAATGGGTTTGGGTACAGGTAGCTCAGTTACTACGGTAGGTTGGTAGAGTAGGAGACAGCAGGGGAAGAGGAGGACGGGAGTTAGAAAGGGTCGTAGTCTCAGAAAAGGTTACTTAGTCTTGTTTCGCTTGATAAATAATTTATTTATTCTCTTACTCCCTTTATAATTATTATGATTATAAGGTAAAAGTTAAAGTTTCTTACTATAAATTTATATCATTATGTTGTATTTAATTTTTATAAAAGAACGAGTGTAGACCATCTACTTTGCATTTGGTAAAGGCAGTGGATAAATTCTAGGACAATTTCCTTTAATGTTTATAGACCTGACCTAATGATTTATGTATTGAAGATGATCTCATCGACATACAAAACCCCCATAAACCCCAAAAAACAACACCACCACCAAAACAACCTATTGACGAAAAGAGGATAGGAGTCATTTGGGTGACCTTTTCTCAACTGTAATTTGAACCCGAGAGTGTATAAGAGTGACCGAAACAGACACCGAATCACACTCAGATAAATCACTCGTGGAAATCGTAATACCCAGTTACTTCATGGAAACACCTTTTTTTGCTTACCCTCACAATCAGGGAATCAAGACAGAAAAACACTGTGGTACCTGGCATCGGAGACAGGTATTTAAAGAACGGTAAGGGAAGACGTCTAGAAGGGTTGTGTCCCTAGCTTGGACCCAAAGGACGTAACGTCCGTCTAAGAAATGGTAGACTCGGTGGTCCCTTCACGGAAAGAGTATCAAATTTAAAAAACGACCCTGTCGACTCACCGGAAACACAAAGTTTGTAAGAATTTCCAATAGACCGACGGGAGACACTTCAATCGTGATTTTGACGAAACGAAGTTTCGTCCATTTAAATACTTCGAAAGATACCGTTTTGATATCCATAACACGACTCAATCCTGTTTCTGGTTGTCAAAGAAACAGCGACCTCTTATTAGTTTGTTACCTTACTATCGTACCGTCCAGTAGTATAGTAATAATTATTTCTTGTAATATTTAAAGATTTTCCGAAATACAGTACTATCAAAATAGGAGAGATGAAGAAAGCAATTTAAAATTTTACATAAAGATGATTTCCCATATGTTTTCTTTCTTCAATCGGGAATTTTTTTATTGAAAGAAGTGTTTGAGTTTAATACATAAAGAAACTCGTGATGTGAAGTCTCTCTTTTATTGTCTTTGAGTCGTAGTTGTTAAAAAACTGTGGAACGATTGACTAGTTTTATATCTTTTTCATTTTTTATTAATTTATTCAAAANTTTAAAATTTTACATGAAGATGATTTCCCATATGTTTTCTTTCTTCAATCGGGAATTTTTTTTATTGAAAGAAGTTTTTGAGTTTAATACATAAAGAAACTCGCGATGTGAAGTCTCTCTTTTATTGTCTTTGAGTCGTAGTTGTTAAAAAACTGTGGAACGATTGACTAGTTTTATATCTTTTTCATTTTTTATTAATTTATTCAAAAATAAGTGACCTATACGGATGGAAAACCTTATCTCCTTTTTGTTCATATTTTATACTTTGACACTCACACTTCAAAGGTAATAATAGTAAAAATGAAAATAAATATATATTTTCTTTGTTTGATGTGGTTGTATGTAGGAAAAACTACGATCGAGTTTTATAACTGAAAAAAAACCGGTATTCACAAATAGACTACTCATAGTAAACTTTAATAAGTTTATCTCAACGTTTTTATTATAAACTCTCAATTCCTTTGATGACCTGGATTATTTTAATATAATCTGTATAAAACAATAGTTAAATTGCATATCTTTTAAGTTGGAAAATAATAAGTAAACAGAAGGTAATTAATTTTCAATTAATATTATGGTTATCAAATTAAATATTATATTATGGAACCTAACGTTCCTCTAGTTTGGTCAGTTAGTATTTCCTTTAGTCAGGACTTACAAGTAACCTTCCTGACTATGACTTTAACTTCGAAGTTATGAAACCGGTGGACTACGTTTCCTGACCGAGCAACCTCTTCTGGGACTACGACCCTTTCTAACTTCCGTCCTCCTCTTCCCCTGCTGTCTCCTACTCTACCTAACCTACCGTAGTGACTGAGCTACCCGCACTCAAACTCATTCGACGTCCTCAACCACTACTTGGCCCTTCGGATCGCAAGACGTCAGGTACCCCAGCGTCTCTCACTCTGTGTTGACTCGTTGACTTGACTATTATGGTTTAAAAGAGTTGTGATGTTATTAGGGATCAGAGAAAAAAAAAAGTGGTTCATCAAGCTAAAATTAATGGGAAACGAAGTTTTTAGTGTCGGTTCAGAACAAATTTGGACAATGGACTTTACTAAATTCTTTTTAAAACGGACAACGAATTAGGTAAACTGTAATCAGGAGTTCTACGTTTTCTTTCACTGGGATATTATACTAAGTATGAAGATGAGCTACATGAACCTACGTAACTCATAAACTAGTTAAATAAAAAGGTTGAGAAAAAAAAAAACTTGAAAATTTCGTTCATGTACATGTTGTTACAGTAAAAAGTTAGGTGTTATTTATGTCGAGAATAATCACAGAAAATACTTAGAATGTCAAATGAATCGTATACGAAATGTAATTATCTCAAGGAACAAGTCCTTTACTCTTTAAACACAGACTACATTCTGACCCACAAAACAGTTTTTATATTATGGGTATTTCGACTTGAAACCAGATTACGGTACTTGTTCGACCTCCACAAAGAAATTGACAGGATGACCAAAAGTGTGTAATAAAAATTCTCTACTGATGACGGTAGGGGTGTATTACGGTTCACACTTGTAAATAATATGCATACAGCGGATTTCCAGTAAAACAACAAGTGTCTTGTCGGATACAGGAAGGTGACTTTATGACAGGACAAAACTTTCATTTGATAATAAATTATCAAATATAAAACTTTAAGACTGATCTATGAAAAACGTAATTTATTGTTCGTGATGTAACGAAGGTTTCTGTATAACACCAATTTTGAGTTCATTTAGAACCGGTTCTAAAAACTTTATTCTCGTGATAGTACATTTATATATTCGTGGCCGTTAACTATCAGTTTTGTTGTAAACCCTAGGTTACGTTACTCTTGTCAAACTTATCGAAGAAACAAAATAACAGACCTATAGTATACCACTAATAAACATTCGGCTTCGGTTATCTCTATCAAGTATCTTACATTATGAGTCGGGAATAAGGTTTAGATAAGCGTGACACTTTTGAAAAGTCCTCTAGGTTAACGGTAACATCATTATATCACACCTAAGTCTCATTTATTAACTAACCTTTTTAGGTTCGTACCTCGATATAAAAGAACTTCTGAAGAAGTTTTCTTCTTTACTCTCGTTAACATTACACTATGACACCTATTCCCAAATACCTTTTGTATGTCTAGTACTCGTAGGTTGTCTGGTTTTAAACAGGTTGGGTTCTAGTAAGTTGGATGAGAAACAACCTATCGAACGTTTATTGATTGACCCTTCTTTTATAGTCTAGATAATACTCCTGGGAGAGGACTTCTTAATATATTAGATCAACCCCTACGTTCTGTTTTTCTTTTTAATCTTTTTTAATTCACATCTCTGGAAAATAAGATTACGATAATTCTGGTCAACAACCAATCTCATTTTTCAGTCAATTTTCCCCTTTAATTTTATGTATGGTGACGTATCAATAACCTGTTAAAAAACTACATTCCAGTCTTGATAAACTAATAGTG
This sequence comes from Capra ibex, assembly GCA_006410555.1. Lineage (NCBI taxonomy): Eukaryota > Metazoa > Chordata > Mammalia > Artiodactyla > Bovidae > Capra > Capra ibex. The sequence continues at coordinate 10,478,226 of SJYO01048061.1, read as the reverse complement.
AGACAACTGATCTCTATATATATGATAAACAGAACATCATTAGTTTACTTAGTTGACATTAAAAGGTAAAGTTATATAATCTTGTTTTTGTTAACCTTACGGTTTGAGACATTTTATTATCAAAATAATGTTGATAATACTAAAACATTAAAGGAGAAGTAAAAATATAAGGAGATGAGACTCTCCATCATATATAGTCAAGTCAAGTCAAGTCAGCGAGTCAGCACAGACTGAGAACCGCTGGGGTACTCAGCGTCGTGCGGTCCCGTGGGACAGGTAGTGGTAGAGGGCCTCAAGTGAGTTTGAGTGCAGGTAGTTCAGTCACTACGGTAGGTCGGTAGAGTAGGAGCCAGCAGGGGAAGAGGAGGACGGGGGTTAGGGAGGGTCGTAGTCTCAGAAAAGGTTACTCAGTTGAGAAGTGTACTCCACCGGTTTCATGACCTCAAAGTCGAAATCGTAGTAAGGAAGGTTTCTTTAGGGTCCCAACTAGAGGAAGTCTTACCTGACCAACCTAGAGGAACGTCAGGTTCCCTGAGAGTTCTCAGAAGAGGTTGTAGTGTCAAGTTTTCGTAGTTAAGAAGCCGCGAGTCGGAAGAAGTGTCAGGTTGAGAGTGTAGGTATGTACTGGTGTCCTTTTTTGTATCGGAACTGATCTGTCTGGAATTAGCCGTTACAGAGACGAAAACTCATATGATAGATCCAACCAGTATTGACAAGAAGGTTCCTCATTCGTAGAAAATTAAAGTACCAACGTTAGTGGTAGACGTCACTAAAACCTCGGGGGGTTTTATTTCAGACTGTGACAAAGGTGACAAAGGGGTAGATAAAGGGTACTTCACTACCCTGGTCTACGGTACTAGAAACAAAAGACTTACAACTCGAAATTCGGTTGAAAAAGCGAGAGGAGAAAGTGAAAGTAGTTCTCCGAAAAATCGAGGAGAAGTGAAAGACGGTATTCCCACCACAGTAGACGTATAGACTCCAATAACTATAAAGAGGGCCGTTAGAACTAAGGTCGAACACAAAGAAAGTCAGGTCGAAAGAGTACTACATGAGACATATATTCAATTTATTCGTCCCATTGTTATATGTCGGAACTGCATGAAAAGGATAAACCTTCGTCAGACAACAAGGTACAGGTCAAGATTGACAACGAAGGACTGGACGTATGTCTAAAGAGTTCTCCGTCCAGTCCACCAGACCATATATTAACTGATATATATTAATAGTAACTTGAATTGAAAAAGATTAGACAGGTTTTGTGTTATATAGAAATATCTTTACTTTGAAGAAAATTTTCAATTTAGTAACTAAATCCATTATTCAATTTTATTATTTATTATTTCAATTTAGTGTATGTGGACTTGATTTGTCTACCCACTTGTCCTTGTAGACTTAAAACCGATTGTAATTTGGTTCACCTCCGTCGGTTGGGTGTGTCCGTATCATAGTTATCTTTGGTACGACAGTAAAATGTCCTCTTACATGTCGTAGTCAAGTAGGTGTCAATCACTTTGCCTCGAGTTAATTTGTTACAGAATTTAAGACCAAAATGAGGTCCTAAATAGTCCGTTCTCAAGGTTTTCTCTTCTCTATTAAACTCCTCGAGGTCATCGTCCAGTTTTTCATATGAATTGGAATATAAGTACCTCTACTTACCTAAGTTTTTCTCCTCTTTGTATCCTTAGAATAGGGTTTCTCTCCCTTTGACCTAGTCTCTGAGTCCGTCCTCATCTGGACTCATTACCGGGACGAGTCCTCCTCTAATTCACAGCGACTCGTTTCCAACCATACTCGAGAACTGACATTGTACGGGGTCTGGTGTCATTGTGACCTTTAAGTGAGAAGTGATGTGACAGACGACTCGTGAGGGGTGTGGTCCTTGTCTATATGACCGATTAGGAGTTCGTCCCGACCAGGACCTCATCGAAGTCTAAACCTTCCCTTTATTTCCCGAAACTTATTTCTGGACCTCTATCACTCCGTGTGGACTGTTCCAAGAGGAGTTGACACTATTCTCTTTGTTCATATAAAGGTTTTAATTACTATAGTATTGAATAGTCCATAGATTTATTTAAAGAAACCTCTCAATTTCAAAAGAGGATATTATAGACTGGTACAAATATACGAATCAAGAAAATAAGTTTTTTACGAATCACACAACCTCTTCCTTTACCGTTGGGTGAGGTCATAAGAACGGACCTCTTAGGGTCCCTGTCTCCTCGGACCACCCGACGACTGATACCCCAGAGTGTCTCAGCCCGTGTTGACTTCGTCGAATCGTCGTCGAATCACATATCAACGTATTCAATTTACGACGAAAACCGTAATCCTTATGATGACACTTATTTTATCTGTTATCAAGGGTGATTGGTGGACCAACACCTCTCTTCGTTTGTTTATGTGTTCTTTATTTTATCAAATTTTTATCTAAAATAACACGGAATCAACATAGTCTACCATCATTTAAGACACCTCTTTTGATTTCGTTCTTTCCTCATGTCTGTCGTGGTTCGAGTCCCGACTTCGAAGATAAAATTTATACCACCAGTCCCTTCAGAAATGATTTCTTTTCTACTGTAAAGTCGTCTGAACTTCTACTATCTTCAGTAGTTCGCCTACATTTTTCCTTCTTACAAAGTTCATTACCCTGGTCGTCTTCGTTTCCAGTCCTACTCTTCTACCACACAAGTTCCTTCTCGTTTGTCCAGAGAGTCGACGTCGTCTTTCTGGCTCCACTTTTGTCATCTTTTCAAGTAGTTACCTTCCGTTTCCACACTGGTCTGTTATCGTCTGATACACTATATCTCTAAACCCAAAATGACTCCCACTCTACCTTCGAAACTCATCTTATACTACATTGAGTATAAAATACACTACACAACCGACGACTCTACTCCTCACATCATTTGTTCCCATCTTTGTCTATTTACCAGTTCTACGATAAGTCGGTGGGACCTTTTTACGTTCTACTAAATGTGATCCGAGCATCACCACTGTCCTCATTGTAAAACCTTTAGAATGTTCATCTCAACCATCCTAAACGACTACCTAAAGAGGACGCTATACTCGGTTTACCACACTCACTTTCCTTCCATTTCAAAGATAAATTAATCCATACTATTCTACCTTTTCCACCCCCTTTATTTTTTCCAAACCCCTTCTTTCCTCAAACAAAACTCTGTACAATTTTACCTCTTTCGTTCACTTCTACAAGTCAAGTCAAGTCAGCGAGTCAGCACAGACTGAGAACCGCTGGAGTACTTAACTTCGTGCGGTCCGGAGGGACAGGTAGTGGTTGAGGACCTCAAGTGAGTCTGACTGCAGGTACTTTAGCCACTACGGTAGGTCGGTAGAGTAGGAGGTAGCAGGGGAAGAGGAGGACGGGGGTTAGGGAGGGTCGTAGTTTCAGAAAAGGTCACTCAGTTGAGAAACGTACTCCACCGGTTTCATGACCTCAAAGTCGAAATCGTAGTAAGGAAGGTTTCTTTAGGGTCCCGACTAGAGGAAGTCTTACCTGACCAACCTAGAGGAACGTCAGGTTCCTTGAGAGTTCTCAGAAGAGGTTGTGGTGTCAAGTCTTCGTAGTTAAGAAGCCGCGAGTCGGAAGAAGTGTCAGGTTGAAAGTGTAGGTATGTACTGGTGACCTTTTTGGTATCGGAACTGATTTACCTGGAATCAGCCGTTTCATTACAGAGACACATCCATTTAAACTCGAGTCCCTGATACTTACGTGTCTTTAAATCTAGTACTTGGATATCGACCATAAATTTCGGTTCTCTACCCTACTCCAGTAAGATCAAATGACATAAAAGTATATACTACAAAATCCGACAATATGAGTTATGTAAAAACCGGTGTTTTTGAGAAATCATTTAAGGTATCTTTACTCCTAAACTAAATGGAGAACAGGAGTTTACATACTGTAGTCAACCCAAATGATAAAGTATCATAAATTAAAGGATATTTAAAAGTTTTATACTTTATCCAGGGTATAAATAATCGGTATAAAAGATCATACTATCTTGATATAATGAATTAAAGGATATTTTTATCAAGCTACCGAATCACTTTGATGACAATACAATATTTAACGCTTTAGTACGAATATCTGTTGTCTTGTGTGTAAAACTACATTCAATTAAATGTATTAAATGGATTCAATACTTTTATGTGTGGTAGTCTCTTGTCTAAAACAATTAAGATTTGACACAGTTCGATAGTAAATTATTAAGAGTTCCCGGGTTGTGACCCTTTTGGTATACGACGTCACACACACGAAGGATAAAGAAAGATTAAAAAAAGTAGTACGAAGTACTCATTTACGATACTTTAGATTAATTAAATTAATTACTTAGAGTCCCGGTAACTAGGTACTTAATTGTACTTAATGAGATCCTTTTTTCTAGAGAGAGAGAAAAAAAAAAAAAATTTCTCTTTTCCCAAAATCACTGGAGACCGGTGAACCGATTCCATTTATGGTAGAAAATCTTGTCTGTTTTATTACATGACTAATGTTCGGAGTTCGTATCTTATATTGTAATAGTGATTTGGAAGACAAACACAACAAGGTCCCGATTATTTTACCTTTTAACAACAGATAGGGACTCCTTTAAACTCTATCAGAGTATAAAAGAAACGATTTGGTCCCTTATTAATTAATATCCCTTCACGGTTCTTAACGGGACCATCTCAGTCAGACTTCTTATTAAAGAGAGATAGGACATAATAGACAAGAGACGGACCGTAGAGGAAAAACAACGAGTACAGGTTCAGGAAAACCGGTGAATAAAAAGACGGTATAGTGCTGTTTTTAATATGGTTATTTTCTTGTTTTAAAAAACAAAAACATAAGACGAAACCGTTATTGATACAGACATAATCGGTATTCTAATATTTAGAAATACCAAACACACAAAAGAAAAAACCAGGAAGAATAAGTTTTCTCCTAAACTCTGTCGACTCTTTTTCTTATACATTATTCCACTTATTATCTTTTTATTTAACCATATTTCTCTTTTACTTCGGTTGATAACTTCTGTTACCGACAATAGTGAATCCTTGGAGTAAGAAGATTAGTTTAACGTATCGTATTAAACGTGTTACGTGGACTACTCGTGAGTTGTGTATAAACACCTTCTATTATGATTACTTACTGTACTACTTAGTTTTAGATATTCTAAAAGTAGGAAGTCCTTCATTGATTACCTGTACATAGTATTTAAGATAAGAATTTTATACCTCCCTTGATACATGATTGGACCGGATATATTACGTCGTCCTTCTGTGTCTCTCGTCAATAAAAAGGCACACAAAGAACCAAGATCACGTAAATTTTTTTGTCATAATAGTCCTCTGAAGTCTAGGTATACAGGTCGACAAACAAACAGTAAAGATAGACCTATAATAAGTCCATGGAGGTGAATTTAAGTAATGGAGGGAAGTTTGTTCATTGTTATAGGTTGTGTCTCTTGACACTCAAGCAGATCAGTGCAGACACAGGGAGAGTATAGAGACCAGATTAAACCTCCGACTCTACCATATTAGTTTTTCTGTGATCGAGACACAGGTCACCGTAGATCAAAATAGGAGTAAGTCGTTAAATTTTTTAGACACATTGGGAGTCCTTAGATGAATGGAGGGAACTTCCGGTCACATACCTACTTAACGAAAGAAAGTTTTAATTAACATCACTCCTAATTTTACTGTAAATCTTGAACTCGAGAGTTAGTTGTCAATGAAGGTAACAATGACTCTAATCGAGGTGTGGAAAGTTGAGTTGGAGAAGAACACGATTCAGCACAGACTGAGAAACACTGGGCCACCTGACATCGGGTTGTCCGACGAGACAGGTACCTTAAGAGGTCCGTTCTTATGACGTTACCCAATGGTACGGGAGCTTGGGTCCAGAGGCTGTAACGTCCGCCTAAGAAATGGCAGACTCGGTGGTCCCTTCGGGGATGGAGAAGAATCTAGACAAAAGAGAGACAAGAGTGGTTATTTGTGGGAACTAAGAGAAAGAGAGACTGACTTATACACTAGGGACGGGGGAAGTCGGGGAGGTTGAGTAGGTATAAGGTCGGAGGTGTGGTGTTAGTCCTGTTACCAAGATTTTACGTTTGAGGTAGTACCACGTGAGTGTTTTTGGACGTTGATGTATGAACAGAGGACTATTTTTAGATTTGAGGTATCGAAATCCGACTGGTATCGAGAAATACTCGACTGGGTTGAGTAGAGAGAGAAGACAGAGTCCAGAGAGGTGGATCAGGAGGTGTGGAATATAACTTGTTGAACCTAGAGGAAGTAAAGAAGGTAGGTAGTATAATAGACAATGGAGAAACGTGTGTCACAAGGACGTCAGACCTTATCCTATAAGAAGGACAATCGGACCTTTGTAGATGGGAAGGAAATTCTGACTTAAGTCAGAAGAGAAGAGGTAATCACCGGAAAGATACTCTTTAACTTTTATAAAATAAAACACCAGAGTGTCAGGTGATCCGTAAGAAGTTGACAGGTCAAATTGTCAAATACCACAAACAACGAATATACGGGTAAAGAGGAAGACCGAAACTCTTTGCACTCCTGTCCCAACATTGGTAAAACATTGGTCCCCACTCGTATGACAGGTATGTAAACACTTTCATCTACTTACTTACCTACCTTTTGGTTGTTCACGATGGAACAGAGACGGAGAATGTGACGTAATGTCTGATTATCTAACTTAATTGACTTCTAAGGTCTAGTATATGGAGACGGACCAAAACAACGAAACTATACAATCGTTCTTCGAAGTAGGGAGGGGTTTTAAAGAAGACACCATCGTTATTTAAGTTACGGAAGACCTATGTCGTGACATGAGAGAAAAAAAAAAAAGGGTAACGATGAAATCTTTGTCATACACAAATACTGAAACATCTAATTAAACAATATCATGTACATTATCCTCGGAACGATAAAGAAGTATTCATCAATACTATTTTATAAGTATGAACCAATACAAAACACTTCTCGATATATATTACCTCGAGTACAATAATATTAGAATAAAATTCTCCTTTATATCTACTTTTCTAAAAGAAAATAAAAATTACATTTTGAAGATTTAATTTATATGTTTTCACGAGTAGATTTTCTATTATCTTAGTATTCGTCTTGTGTCCTTTTCCGGATGTTTGGTATTAATATAGTTTTTTACATCAAAATAAGGTTCTCTTAATGACTTAATCACGTACTATTTTGTTTATAAATAATATTCAAATATACAGTCATTCGACAAATTATGTCTAACGTAGTTAAAATGTATTTCTCAGATAGGTCAACAAATATTGTAAAGTTCTACTAAAGTTGAAAAAGTGTAAGTTGTTTTATCTCTATTTTGTATTTGACTTACCTTTTTGTAACCATGACTGTAAAGTACCGAAAGACGTTTCGAAATTCTCATCCCTATTACAATCTTGTGTTATCTTTCGAGAGGAGGTGGGGAGGTGGGTAAACAGGACACAGACCCCGTTTCTGTGTCCCAGGTCTCATTCCTTCGATGTTTTTGTTTTGTTTTGTTTTGTTTTTTGAGGTACACTAGTCCCCTCGAGTTCCAGTGGGCTTTACACTCGACGTTAAACGAAGACCCCTAAAACGGGTTGTTACCCTACTCTATAGATCTTGTCTTGTTAATCTATATTTATGAGGGACAGGAACAAGGGGTGAATGACAAAAGGTAGCGTGAATGGTGGAAGATACATAATTTATATTATATACATAAATAAACATGGAAGGAAGTTATTAGGTATTCGAGAAAGCTGGAAGGAAGTTTTAAGGTCAGAAATGAGACTAATTTAAATCTCATCCACTTTATTAAAGATCATCAGTAAAAAACAGCACAGTTGTTTGAGATAGATTATAAAATTTTCACTAAAGTTTATTCAAATTAAAGACAACAAAACAACTGTCTTTTGTTGTTTTAAGACATTTCGTACATAGGAAGTTAATTTTATAAAAAATTTTTAGACATTTGAGGTACTTACATCTTTTGCATTAGTAGAGAGACATGACGACAGAGGTATCTTGACTGTTATAATTATGTACCGTATATTAGCTCTGTATTTTGAAAACTTTCTTATTTAATTGTAACTCTTATGATTTCTGAAACATGTACACAGGTCTCTTATACTCTCGAGTTAAGGGAAGGAGTTTACATCCTTCTTTTATTATATATTATATATTTTAATTCTTAATATATTTATCGAATAAATCTTTATTCTATTGAATAGATTTTTCAGATATAATACAAACAGAGATCTTCCCGGTCTCATAAAGAGTTATAAAACATCTTAAGAAACTTAATGAGTTGGTACATAAATTTAATGGACTATTTTAAAATACTTATATTTGATAATAACTTTAATAAATATCATATAGTGAGTAAATATTTCTTATATTTATAAATTCTAATAAGTCCCTAAGTTCGTTATATGATAGTTATAATGATAATTAAACTCCTTCCTATACGTTTTCTGAAATGATTGTTTCCAGGTAGATCAGTTCCGATACCAAAAAGGTCATCACTACATACCTACACTCCCAACTTGATATTCTTTTGACTAGTGACTTCTTGACTACGAAAACGTGACACTACAACCTCTTTTAAGAACTCTCAGGGAACCTGACGTTCCTCTAAGTTAGTTAGGTAGGATTTCCTTTCGTCAGGACTTATAAGTAACCTTCCTGACGACGACTTCGACTTTGAGGTTATGAACCGGTGGACTACACTTCTTGACTGAGTAAACTTTTCTGGGACTGCGACCCTTTGTAACTTCTGCCCTCCTCTTCCCCTGCTGTCTCCTACTCTACCAACCGACCGTAGTGGCTGCGTTACCTGTACTCAGACTTATCAGAGGTCCTTTACCACTAGTTGTCCCTTCGGACCGCACGACGTCAGGTACCCCAACGATTCTCAGTCTGTACTAACTCGCTGACTTGACTTGACTACGTTTTCTGATTTACCATCTAGAATTACCATCTAACAAGACAAGTCATGCAAAATTACAAAAGGACCTTTACGGGTAAATACAATTTCTTGACTTTGTATGAACTTTCACTTTCACTTCAGCGAGTCAGCACAGGTTGAGAAACGCTGGGACACCTGACATCCGATGGTCCGAGGAGAGAGGTACCCTAAAAGGTCCGCTTTTATGACCTTACCTAACGGTAAAGGAAGAGGTTCCCTAGAAGGGTTGGGTCCCTAGTTTGGACCCAGAGGGTGTAACGTCTGTCTGCGAAATTGGAGACTCGGTACTTCCTTCGTATGAACCCTGTATCGTTTAACGGATTTTATCTTGTTTGTGATACTATGTATGACGTCAAATTGTGAATTATTCAAAAACCTCGAAATTTCAATAACCAAATAAGAAGTCGAGAATACGACAATTTATAGTAACAAGGTGTTTTCCTTATTTTACATACAAACCATGTATTAAGAGAAATTGTAATATGAGACTGTTAAAGAAATGATCTTTTATTTTATACATTTTATTATCTGATACATGACTCCTGATAAACATGGTATTATATGTCCATCACGACCGATCTACTGGGTTATTCATCAAAAAGAAAGGAACCGTAACCTTCAAATGTAAAGGTTAATGTAAATTCATCAAACTTACTCGGTTCTTTTATTATGTATTTGTACGTACAAATATATTCATAATACGTGAATCATTCGCAAATTTTTTAGAACTACAAAACTCATAATTCTTGTCACGAGTAGTCAGACGATCACTCCACACGTATATACCCAACATGATCTTAACTATAATACAGATTTTTAGGTCACACAGAAATAAGACTAATTTAAATCTCATCCACTTTATTAAAGATCATCAGTGAAAAACAGGAAAGTTTTTTGAGGTATATTATAAAATCTTCACTAAAGTTCATTAAAAATGGATTGGTAGGTAAGTTCATTCCAAACTTATGTGTCACCATTTCTTAGGTGGGTGGTCACGTCTTCCGTGGTCCCTACACTCAAGTTAGGGACCAAATCCTCCTAAGGGACCTCATCCTTTACCGTTGAGTGAGGTCATGGGAACGGACCTTTTAAGATGTCTGTCTCCTAAGACCGTCCGATATCATGTACCCCAGCGTGTCAGTTTACTCTGACTCACATACGCACACACACACGTGTATGTGTATGTGCATATCATTCTATTTATAACATGATAAAGGGTGTCCCGTTATCATGTTAACGGGACTAAACATGACTTTAGACTAAAGGTAACTTTTAAGTAAGTTATCTTACTTCAAATAAGACTAAAGATAACTTTTAAGTAAAAGGAAGGTAAAAGAGTTCGGTTAAATAAATAAATAAATAAAATTAAAAATTTTATATTTAAATAAATAAAATTAACCTCTGATTAATGAAATGTTATAACATAACCAAAACGGTATGTAACATCAATTTTTTTCCGACTCATTTTATCTTTAAAGTATGACTTTTTCAAAAACATCCCGTCACGATAGGCTATATCATCAGTGATTGGTGTGTACCGACACTTCGAGTACTTTACACCGATGAAGTTGAACTGTACCCATATTCACATTTCATATGTGGTGCTGAACCTTTTAATTATAATTTTTTGTTCCTTCCATTTGATGGAGTAATTAGTAAAAAACATATATAATATACAACTTTATCGTTTACTCCGACATAACCCACTTTAATTATATTTAATGTTAATTAAATTGGATGAAAAAAATTACAACGGTAAGTTTTTAAGTTTTATTATACATCACACGTGAATACCTAGTGTTACACAAATATGACCTGTCGCGGCATATTCTAATGACAAAATTCGTAGAAAGAGAGAGTGTAATTCACAATAGTTTTTACTATAATGTTCGAAAAATTTCCATTATCCTTCCAATAACAAATGTGACGGGAGAAGGGAACTAGTTTAAGTCTAAGGATTGGATCTGTATTAGGTAGTCATTTGTGATTATAGGTTAATTTATCAATCTTTTTATCAAGGAAAGTACAGAAAAAGGGAATAACATTGCAACAAAGTGAAAAGTATAAACATCGTATATCCGTAAAACGTTTACGGAATATATATTAGGTCTTTAAATTTTATTAAGTTTAACATATATTTTAAATTATATTTATACTGTCCGAGTAAAAACAAGATGGAGTAACCACTAATATAGATCGTACAATAATTTTATATAACCAGACTATTAGACTGGTTTTCACCTCTAAAAAGTTTTCTTTTAACAAAAAGTATTATTCTAATAATACTCTGTCACCACTTTACTTCAGAGGTTCTTTCTTACCTCGGTCGACGGTACTAGTCTAAGACACACACACACAATCAGAGAGTCAGTATCGGTTGAGACACTGAGACATCTGATATCGGGTGATCTGAGGAGACAGGTACCCTAAGACGTCTGTCTTTATGATTTCACCCAACGATAAGGTACGAGGTGCTCTAGAAGGGCTGAGTCCGTAACTTGGGTCCAGAGGACGTAACGTCCGTCTAAGAAATGGTAGACTCGATGGTCCCTTCAGATGAGTCTAAGATAAAACGGGATCATAATCATTAGAGTTAAATAACGAGAGTCGGTTTTAATGGAAATCTGTCGAACAATGAGACGGATGAATACTTTGAAAGACCGTTCCTCTCGACTTGATGGTTATCTTAAGAAGATGGAGGTCCCTTTATAACCAGAGAGGGACCATTACTTCGTGGGTGACTATATATATATATATATAAAAAAAATTGGGGTTCTGTTTCACTTCATGAGTGTCTTGTATGATATTTTGTAAAATCAATTTGAGACGAGTGAACTTCATTAAACACAAAGTACAAGGTAGAATAAAATGGTAGAACGACGGAATATTACAGACATAGAATTCAAGATCAGTGTTTTTTCAGGTTTTGTATTTCTCTTCAGGAACTCTCCACCTATTCCTTTCAACTGAGATGGTCCCTTATTTAAGTGGGAACTGACAGGTGGACGAAAAGAATATTACGTGAAACTTGAGTTACTTGTATACAAACGATCAAAAGATCTTAGACAAAGGGAGAACAAAAAGGTCAACGGGACCTTAACGAACTACCGGTTCTCACGTTTATCTTACTCTCTCTGACGACCGTCCTATCTAAACGTGACACGATCACTTCTTTGACGTACGATGATTCAAATCAACCCTTTGTGGCGGTCAAAGGGGTGTATTAGTATCACCCTCATTACGAAATATTAATAAATTTTACGTTCGAGAAGTAAAAACACATATGTACACATGATTCTTTGACGTATGGTTCTTTCTGAATTAGGTTCTTTCTGGTCGGTCCAAGATTACTTTCGTCAAAATTACTGAGATTTGAGCCCGATGTCACGAGATTTTATATGTCATATATACCAACCTTTCTTATTTTTACAAGTACTGGTCTTCACTCTGGGTTATAGTTACCGTTCTACTCTTCCGAAAACGAACCAACCGAGAGACTAAGAAAAAGACTTACAAGTAACTTAATCTAAAACTAGTCTCCGTTACTCGGGTGTTTTCTGTTAGTCTAAGGTCTGGAGTCTTCGAGAACCCGTACCTACTAGTTCACCACGTCCCTATTTGGTCGAGTCACCTATTAATCAAGACCTTTAAACACTCGTTTTGTCTCTCGTCTCATAAAGGTTTCTACCTTACTCCTATACCAGTATCCGAGACAGTACACTCATCCATAAAAAAATTAATTAATTAAAAAATAACTTCCTATTAACGAAATGTCTTAAAACAACAAAAGACAATTTGGAGTATTACTTAGTCGGTATCCATATGTATATAGGGGAGGGAGGACTTGGACGGGGGTAGAGGGAGGGGTAGGGTGGGGAGATCTAACTATGTCTCGGGTACAAACCCAAAGGACTCGATATGTCGTTTAAGGACAACCGATAGGTAATACGTGTACCATTACAGTGAAAGGTACTATGAGAAAGGTATATAGGGTGGGAGAGGAGGGAAAGGAGTACAGACGTTCAGATAAGAGATACAGACAAAGAGGAGAAAAAAATTTTTTTTTATGGAGAAAGACTAAAGGTTGTCTGTGGTTTGAGTCCACGGACCTAATAAAAAGTTGGTCAAAGTTTATGTCTCCTATATTTTGATTAAAACAGGTTAAACTACTAAACCACTTCTACTCACATCTAATCTATTTTTTAAGTATCGGAGAAGGTCCAAGTATCTTACACAAAGGTACTAAGGACTTAAATAGACACGAATAGAAAAAGTGTTTCGTCAAATGGGAGTCTATATGAGTCTTCAAAGTTACTGACAGTTTTAAGAATAGGAAGAATATGTCAAGAAGACCTATATATGGGAGATGACGAAGTTTATCTCATGATTCACATGAACCCACGAATTTTATATAAAATACTGTATAACCCGTAAACTTCGTTAAGAGGAAAGATGACGTCTATATTTGTGGTATTTAACCTTTTCTGTATGAGGTTAACTTTCCAGTTTTCAGGAACAACCGGAAAAGGACTATCACAAATACTCTTTCTGTCAAGATTAAATAACCATCTCGATTTAAAGAATATGTCTTTTGAGTCTCACTTTCAAACTATCATCCTGGCCTTTTTTAACACCTCTGTATTCATTCCAACCCCTGTTCTCTACAATAATCCTTCAAGTCTTTCACGTTTTGATAGAAATTTTATGAGTGACCCTTTATACAATTTTTTAGTGTCTCTCTAGTGACTCACACCCCGAATCGACAAGTACCTTTAGGAAGAGTTCTTTTTCCGAGAGTAGTTGTATCGTAATTACAGGTGTGTCTCAAATCATATAAAGAGGTAAGACAACCTCTAAATATTGTTGTCCCTAAAAATATTCAGAAAAATTTCTCTTCAAAATAAAGTGTCGTTTTAACTCTCCTTTCGTGCTTCTAAAAGAAATATTGGGGGACGGGTGGCGGGTTGTAGGTATCGGAGGAGATAATAGTCATAATGAGAGGTCTTACCACGAAAAACAAAAAATGACTCCTACTCGTATACGACTGTGTGATAATAGTAGGTTTCAGGTCAAATAGAATTCAGTTATCTAATGGAACTACAAGGTACTAGATACCTAACTCTGTTTACATATCACTGTGTATTAGTAGTAACATGGTAGTATGTCTTGTAAAGGTGAGGACTTTTTAGGAGTACGAGGTGGGTAAGTAGGGGAAGACAAGGAGCAGAAACGGTTGGTGACCAAAAGGATAACGGAGGTCTCAAAACGAGAAAAGTCTTACAGTGTATAAACCACGGTATGTCATACACCTAACAGAAGGAAGTAAATCACTATACTTAAATTGAAAGGAACTACAGAAAAGTACTAAACTATCAAATAACGAAGAAGTTTGTTTTATTACAAGATAACGGTCCTATATGGTGTCAAACAAAGAAGTAAGTGGATGACTTTCTATAGAACCTATGAGGGTTCAAATCCGTTAATACTTATTTCTCTGATATACGTAAGTACGCGTCCAGAGACTCACCTGGATTAAAAAGTTGAGGAACCGTATTTATGGGCCCTCATGTTAGCGACGTAGTATACAACTCAACACTTTCTTTGAACGTTCGAGAGAACGTTTCACCGACATGGTAAAAGGTAAGGGTGGTCATCACTTACCCACAAGGACAACGAGATGTAGGAACAGTCATAAACTTGAACAGTTACAAGACCTAAAACCGGTAAAATTATCCATAATTAATATAAAGTGATAATAAAAGTAAATATAAAGGGACTACTGTATACTTCATCTCGTAGTAAAGTATTCGAATAACGGTAGACATACAGAAGGAACCCTTCCGGAGAGATGAAAAACTATCTAATCTACAAACAAAAGAATACCAAGTCAAAATTCTTAAACATATAAAACCTCTCGTCAAGAAATAACCTACGTAAAAGAACGTCTATAATCGAGGATAAGACACCGAACAGAAGAGTAAAAGAACTGCAATGTAAAACATCTCTTTTTACAAATAGAATAACTTCAGGTCGAATAGTTAGTAAAGAAAATACCTAGTACGGATAAAAAAATAAAAAATTTTTTAGCAACAGTATGGGTCCCAGTAGATCTAAAAAAAAAGGACACAATAGAAAATCCTGAAAATACCGAAACGTAAAATATAAATCCAAAGACTTGGAAACACTCAATTGAACACACTTCATATATTGCAGACACAGATCTAATTAAACAAAGTACACCTCTAGGTCTACAAGGGTGTGGTAAACAGTTTCTGTTCCGAAATTAAAGTGAGTACAAAATACAGTTACTCCCGTCCAGTCGGCGACGACGAGATGGCGTAGTTCAGAAGGGTAAGGTCCTGGGCGTAATCGTCTCCCTTTCCTGACTGTCCTCCTTTGCGACTATTCTTCTCTTCGTTCCTTACAGGGAATTCCAAAAACTAGTTCAGATCGAGAGATACTAAAAAGAGTGTAGGATGTCGGAGTGTAGTTCGGACCATTATCCCATCTTGATACATTGCGTGGCAGTCACTCTGTGAACTTCAGTGTACTGTTACTCGTCCCTACAGGAGGAAACAATTCCTTCACTAGGTTATTGACCCCTTTTGTTATGTGAGACGGTGTCTCTCATAAGATTTACGTTCTTATTGCCCTGAGTGTCAAACCAGGACCGGTTTCCTTTACCGTCGGGTGACCGTTGGGTTACCGTTGGGTCACAAGAACGGACCTCTTAGGGTCCCTGCCGCCTCGGACCACCCGACGGCAGACACCCCAACGTGTCTCAGCCTGTGCTGACTTCGTTGAATCGTCGTCGTCGTCGTGAGGGGGAGGTCTAGGCTGGTCGGGTAGGATTTCCTCTAGTCAGAACTTGCAAGTTGACTACAACTTCGACTTTGAGGTTATGAAACCGGTGGACTACGATTCTCGACTGAGTAAACTTTTCTGGGACTACGACCCTTTCTAACTCCCTTCCTCCTCTTCCCCTGCTGTCTCCTACTCTACCAACCTACCGTAGTGACTGAGTTACCTGTACTCAAACTCATTTGAGGTCCTCAACCTCTACCTGTCCCTCCGGACCGTACGATGTCAGGTGCCCAAACGTTTCTCAGTCTGTGTTGACTCGCTGACTTTGACTTGACTATGGGGGAGGATAACAAAATCCAGTTATAGTCTTGAATTCTTTTGAAGTCTCTGTCTCGATAGATTTTCCTTAAACGTATTTCCCCTACTTTAGAGTCACCAAGAGTTTCCTGTGGACCTGAAAGATTCCGTCTTGATAGTGACCCCCTTGTTTACTATGACTCTGTTCAAAGGTCGAAAGTGAAGTCCTCATTGATGTTTCCGAGGTTTTGCGTGTCATCACTTCTCAGTATGTATTAGGATGGGGTCAATGTGTCTCGTACTGTCGACACTTTTGGATCCTTAGTAGAGACATTTATTAATTTTTATAATATACATCGACTTTCCTACTTCACTTTTAACTTGTCTAGTAACCACAATAATTAAGTTTCCTTACATCCTTTGTTTATAACAAATGATTATAAAAATGGAAGTCTATTAAACGGTAGGATCCCACTATTTAAAACATTATTGTTATGTCTCATTACCCCTACACTCCGACTTGCACCTTTTAGATACCTCTTGTAAATAATCTCAAAACTTACATTGTGTATCATCTCTAATATTTTCAATTTTATTTATCTTCTCGGATTTGTAATAAGATATGTAATTGTAAAATTTAACATTCAGTCACCAGACCATCGAGTATAACCCAAAATTCGTTAATCCCTTTTTAAGAGTTTGACATGTTACGTCTGTTTGGTAAACCCCTTGAACAAATTTTATGAATAAAGGGTCTTGAGGGGTCCGTCACCGAGTCTCTACAATTGAGTCGTCTGGACTACCTCAGACCAACGGATCTGAAATTATTCGTGAACACTCTATCCTGGTGCAAAAACTCTTTATCACTTCCCATCTTTGTTTTTAGTCTAGAAAATTTACAAAAAACCAAAAAAATCTAATTGTGGATTATCATAAGGTCCCTTCCAAGAAAAATATTCTATTAATACTTTTGTAAAATTAATTACTTCTGACTTATTACTGAATCAACCGTATTTAAGTAAAATAGGACAAAACTTCAAAATTTTTAGTAAAAAATAATACTTTTGGTGATTAATACGAGATCAGTTTTCGTACATTATATGACTTTAAAATTGTAACCCAAACCGTGTAATACACATGTCATGTTAAAGTATTTTCATTAAAATATAAACCTACAATATATGTAAAAACACTAGATCTTCTATCTGTAAATTTTTTATTATCTTATGAGACTGTAGTTTTTCTTTATACAGTTTAGTACTCTCTTCAACAGAAAAAATCATTATGTTGGTGATGTACGTGTAAAACGGTTTATGTGGGTGAATAAATTTTAAAGTAAATTATACCAATATTATAAGGTGTACCACACCAGTGAGTGTGAGTGGGTCTCGGTCTATAGGACCTTACACTTCAGTTGACCCGGAATCTTTCGTAGTGATACTAGTCCCGATCACCTCTCCTACCTTAAGGTCAACTCGATAAAGTTTAGGACTTTCTACTACGACACTTTCACGACATGAGTTATACAGTCGTTTAAACCTTTTGAGTCGTCACCGGTGTCCTGACCTTTTTCAGTCAAAAATAAGATTTGGGATTCTTTCCGTTACGGTTTCTTACGAGTTTGATGGTGTGTTAACGTGATTAGAGTGTGTGATCATTTCATTATGAGTTTTAAGAGGTTCGGTCCGAAGTTGTTATACACTTGACACTTAAAGGTCTACAAGTTCGACCAAAAGCTTTTCCGTCTCCTTGGTCTCTAGTCTAACGGTTGTAGACGACCTAGTAGCTTTTTCGTTCTTTTTGTACATAAAGACGAAATAGCTGATACGGTTTCAGAAACTGACGCACCTAGTGTTATTTGACCTTTTAAGACTTCCTCTGCCCTGATGTTCTGGTGGACTAGACGGAGAACTCTTTAGACATACATCCAGTCCTTCGTTGTCAATCTTGACCTGGACCTTACTGTCTGACCAAGGTTTATCCTTTGCCTTATGCAGTTCCGACATATAACAGTGGGACGAATAAATTGAATATACGTCTCATGTAGTACTCTTTACGACCCGACCTCCTTCGTGTCCGACCTTAGTTCTAACGACCCCTTTTACAGTTATTGGAGTATATACGTCTACTATGGTGGAAATACCGTCTTTCACTTCTTCTTGATTTCTCGGAGAACTACTTTCACTTTCTCCTTTCACTTTTTCAACCGAATTTCGAGTTGTAAGTCCTTTGCTTCTAGTACCGTAGACCAGGGTAGTGAAGTACCGTTTATCTACTCCTTTGTCACCTTTGTCACCGACTGAAATAAAAACCCCGAGGTTTTAGGGACGTCTACGACTAACGTCGGTACTTTAATTTTCTAAGAATATGGAACCTTCTTTTCAAAACTGGTTGAATATCTCGTATAAGTTTTCGTCTCTGTAATGAAACGATTGTTTCCAGGCAGAGCAGTTCCGATACCAAAAAGGTCACCAGTACATACCTACACTCTCAACCTGACACTTCTTTCGACTCTCGACTTCTTAACTACTAAAACTTGACACCACAACCTCTTCTGAGAACTCTCAGGGAACCTGACGATCCGCTAGACTGGTCAGGTAGGATTTCCTCTGGTCAGGACCCACAAGTAACCTTCCTGACTACAACTTCGACTTTGAGATTATGAAACCGGTGGACTACGCTTCTCGACTGAGTAAACTTTTCTGGGAGTACGACCCTTTCTAACTCCCGTCCTCCTCTTCCCTTGTTGTCTCCTACTCTACCAACCTACCGTAGTGGTTGAGTCACCTGTACCCAAACCCATTTAAGGTCCTCAACTACTACCTGTTCCTCCGGACCGTACGACACCAAGTACCCCAGTGTTTCTCAACCTGCACTGACTCGTTGACTTGAATTATAAGGTGTTTCCAAACTTAATCATACTCACTTAAAATTACGAATTTACGAACAGAATCACTTCATAAGATAGTACAGACCTACAATTTCCTATCAAACATAAATCCCATCTTTTATATACAAAATATATTATATATAAAGTTATAGTGTTAAAATAAAAATAGAGGAACGAATCGTAAATTACCTGTGTCGGTGTTAAACCTCTGAAATTACGACATAGAGTTTTTGACTATACTATCTTGATCTTCCTTTTAGTCGTTCTTTTATAGTCCTAGTCGATCAGCCGAGAACGACTGTAAATAATGTCTTCTGATAGAAAGTTTTCTTCTCCTATGTACAAGAAAAGTTCATGGGTGTCTTTTATACGTTTTTATTCGACTTAGAACACTGTATTTCACTTGGAGTTTTTTAATTCTTCTTAACTCTAGTATCTCTTACTATTGTCCCTTGTAGGGTTGGTTGAGTTTTTATGTCAACCTTAATTAGGTACCAAGTTTCTCTTTCAGAGTTCTTTTTCAAAACTTTTATGTAACTTGCCTTGTTATTAATTTTACGTCATATGGTTCTGACACCGTATCACGAACGGACTCTCTTTAAAAATATCGTGATTTACAAACGTGATCTTGTCCCTCTGTAGTGTACTAAATGAAGGATAGTCGAAAGAGGACGTAACTAACTGTACAACTTCCCTAAAAAAAAAGAAGAAATAGGACAATAATACCACCTAATATAACTACCTTCGAAATTTATAACTTGGTTGGAAGGTAAGAACCTTATGTGGTGGAAACAGGTCCGTATATTAAGAAAAATACATAACAATTTTACATAGACGATTATATATTCCCTATCACCAACGTCTAGAAGGAAAAAATGTCAGAAACAGAGGGAAACCATAGTCCCATTTAGTCGAAGTATTTTAATTAGGTCTTTATAAAATAAAAGAATATAAAAGACCTCATGTAATATATCCTAAACCATAATTATAAATTCACAAACCATCTTAAGAGGTTACTTGATTGACTCAGACCTATACAAATCCGTTCCCGTAAATTTAACGTTTATTTTAAAGGAGTTATTCCGATAAGTTCAATAGAGAAATTAAAACCTAATCCATACCGTCCGACATGAAAACTTTTTGACCAGGAAAGGTAGATTCAACATTTTAAATACATATACCTCAACAATGATCATATGTAAGGAAATAATAGTAAAACTACAGACGTTCCAGAAATCATTGTGGGGTAAAGTAAGGACTATAAGAAACTCAGTTTTGTTTGACAGTCAGAACGGACACTGAACATTTAAAATAACTAGTTTGACTACAGTTTTAAGTGACATTTACCATTTTGATATTGTAGAATTCCTTATTTATATCTGATTTTAGAAACCGTAAGCTCGTTAACTATTTAACCTGAAGGAGTTTTAATTTTTACGAACGAGACACTTTCTCAGAAAATTAACTTGTCTTTCTTTGATATCTGATCTTCTTTTGTAAACGTTTAGTGGAATACATGACTTTAAGCAAAGAGGGGGTGGGTTAAGTATACAACGTCAAGAATGAATCAGGGAGTTTTATACTGACATAATCCTTTTTCAGAAGTTCCTCCATTAATTGAATTTTCCTCCAAATAAGAAGTTTTATCGATTAGGGTAAATTCTCTACCACAGACAGAAGGGTCTAAATAAAAACTAGACGTGTAAAGAGTAAACGTCTAGTTAAAAAAAAATTGACAGTAAACGGTACATTATGAGACTTCCGTCCAAATCCCCCGTAAGACTGAGATCTACCCTTCTTTTATCGAAGGGACGATGTAAAACTATACAAAAGTGTCTCTAGAGACTTAGATCCATGAAGGACCCAGTGACACAATTTCTAGGAGAAAGGGAAGGGAGACGACGATTTTCCAAACGACAAACTGATACAATACGAGAAGGACCTAACCACACATATGTCGGAAACTTTCCCGCAACATCGTATCTCATCTTGGTCCCTTTGACAACTATCCATTGGGCATCCATCCCGAAGGGTCCACCGAGTCACAATTTCTTAGACGGACGGTAACGACCTCTAGGTCCTCTACGTCCAAGATAGGGCCGCAATTCTTCTAGGGGATCTCATCCTTTACCGTTGGGTAACGTCATAAGGACGGACTTTTTAAGGTACCTGTCTCCTCGGATCGTCCGATGTCAGTTATCCCAACGTTTCTCAGTCTGTGTTGACTGAATGACTCGTGTATACGTTGGATACAATAGAAATTATGTTTGCACTTGTTTCCTTAATATCGGTCTATCTGAATCGTTGAGGGTGAATTCAAACCTAAAGAAAAGAAACAGAAGGAAAAACAAAACAAATGAAACCAATAGACTTATTTCTTATTTCGACGGTTGTTAACACCCTTCTGTCGTGGGATCTAAGTATACTTCAAAGTGTGAACTGACTCGAGAAGGTGGAAGTAATAGGTAAATTTATTTTATCATGAGGTAAATCCACAAATAGTAAGGGTAACATATTTACTTCTTCCTCCCGGAGCCCTTTTACTTCACTATATATATTTCAATGAGGTCAACATTAACTGTCTCCGTAGAGAATTTACACTTAAAAAAAAGGTATGGGGTATATTGTTACGAAGGGATCTTTCTAGAATCAGTTCGTTGTATTATTTTACTCAACCAGTTTGTTGTATTATTTTTCTGAACCAGTTCGTTATGTTATTGAGGTAAGGAAGGTGCCAACTTACGAGTTTATAATACAGATACGTAAGGAATTATTTTTTTATTTTACTTCTTGATAAGAGTTTTCTCAACGTGACTCAATGGTCCCGTACAACGACCTTTTATTTTCTAGACAAAAAAGTTACTGTCATACACGTCGTACAAAGAACAAGTTTACACTGGGACCTTCATATCTAACACTCTAACCTTTTGAGAATATAAAACTCGTAAAGAATTATTCGTTAAGGAGTTCCGATAAATACATAGTCTCAAACGATAAAGAAGGAAAACGACGAACTCGAGATTTAAGTCCTTTGTATATCGAATTTCCTCCGAATCCTTCCCTATTCGTTAAGGTTTACTAATTGATTTGTTCTATTAAATTAGTCATACAGAGACCAGAGGACTATCGTTTATTATGTCTCTTAATTGTTAATTGTTCTTTTATATCACTGGAGTAAGTACTAGTCATTATGACGATAGACCTGGCTTACTCCAGGAACTGAACTGACAAATGTCAACGAAACCTTAAAATAGAGAGTATTTAAAAAAAGTTGAGTCCTCTTAAAGTAAATTGAGTATTATGACATGATTCTTAATTGGTGACATTTGCCATTACTTTAATGTCTGTAGAACTTGGTAACGACTGGGATCTCAAATGTATCCTTTGTTCTTCGTTTCTCATTTTCCGTTAATATCTTTTGAATACAACGTAACTTCCCGACCCTAAACGTGTTATCTATGGTTAAGATAGTTCTATAGTTAAGGAGTCGATATTAGCCTAGAACATATATACACATGTGTACATCTCACGAATTTAGCAATCAATAAGATCACTCACTCCTAAGACTAGGTTGTCTACAATACGTTTTGGACTGAGAAAATCGTCTATAGAATGAACTTTTACAAAAAGATTTTAAGTGGTGTGTGAAGACGACCATCTCAAAAGGAGGAAACAGTAACATTTTCTATTCCCCATATTCTACATTCCCATATTCCCATATTCTACATTACTGAATTCTGAAACGGAAACCGGTCACTTAAGTTACTTATACGGTTCTCATTTAGTAAGGTAGGGACAAACCTTTGGACGACAGATTGCGAAATAAGGAGTATAGTACAGTGACTATTATTTTCATTACTTTGATTACCTAAAAAAGTATAAGTGTACTACACCCGACGACGATGAGGAAAGGGTAGGAGACGATGAAGAGCGGAGGACCATCTATTCGGTAGGTGTGTCTTAACAACTGTAACGAGACTTTCAGGACACGAACACCATCGAAAAAAGAAAACGGGAGTCCGACAGGCAGGGGGTTGGGTGGGGACGGAAAAAACGGAACGCAGAAAGAGAGTCGAAAATTCTGACAAAGTCTAACTAGTGTAGACCTTTACACTATGAGGGAACTTCCACGGGTCCGACGGTAACGACCATGAGAATTAGAAAAAGTAAGATCTAACATTGTGGATGAACAAGAAGACAATCGGATAATCTACATATCGAGGAACCTCCCTTCTTAACACTAAAGCCGTAGAGACAGAAGGACTACGGATTGTGCTATAGACCGTGTTACAATACACATTTTCTACTGACTATTTAGAATTGTAGACCGATCAGAATGAGTAAACAAAGAGTGTTACCTAAAAATACACTAAAAAATTTAACTCCATATTAGATGTCACAATACAATTAAAGTTTACATTTCACTAAGTGTATATATATAATAAGTCAAAATATATATATATATAAAAAAAGAAAACCTAAGAAAAGGTAATATCCAATAACTTTTTATAACTCATATCAGAGGACACAATGTATAATCCAATATATATATATCATCACACACACACACAATTAGGGTTTAAGGATTAAATAGAGATATGGGTGTGAGGGGGAGGGAACCATAGGTATTCAAACTAAAACTTTCAGACACTGAGAGAAAGTTAAAACATTTACTAAACATAGTATATAAATCTAAGGTGTCTATTCACTATACCTATATAGAAAGAGACATACAGAAAGAAGTGAAATATACTATTAGAGATCCAGGTAGGTACAACGACGTTAACCGTAATAAAGTAAGAAAAATACCGACTCATTATAAGTTATAACACACACAGGTTTCTATACACATGTGTAGAAGAAACAGGTAAATAGACGACTACTATCTGTAAATCCAATGAAGATACAGAACCGATAAATTTATCACGACGATACTTGTAACCCCACGTACACAGAAAAGTTTAATGTCTCAAAAGAGGTCTATATACGGGTCCTCACCCTGACGTACTAGTATACAATCGAGATAAAAATCCAAAAATTTCCGGGAAGTATGACGAGAGATATCATCGAGATGGTGAAATGTAAGGGTAGTTAGTACGTCCTGTCAAGGGAAAAAAGAAAAATGGAAAAAGAAATTTTATGTCTCGAATATCTGAGGGTCATACAATGGAATAACTTGAAACTCTTCATCAATCTCTTCTTACTTTTGTGATTTCAAGTCTCTCTACTCGTAAAGTGTGATCAACCCACAACTTCGAATCCGAACTTTTGTTCAAAAGACATGTGACTCTATTTGTTTTTATTTTTTATTTTTTCGTCGTCGAAGGAAATCATGGTGAATTGTATGTTCCTGACACCTGTTCTGTAAATTTTTATAAAATAAATGGGGAGGACTGTTGAGACGTCTCCCTCCGTATCTTATGTAAAGGGGATAGAAGGTTCACTCTGGTAACTTCAAACCTCTCGAATATACTGGGAGTGTTTTACCATACGTACTATTTGTCTTCCCGACTCTTAGTTCGGGACAAGACTGGGTAAGGCTTAGACACGTGACTTCGTACTCTGGTATATTGAAGAATTTAGTACGGAAGAAATTTCACATGTAATAATGAGGAGGTTTTATAATCAGGTAGGGAACATGGACGACCAGTTCAAGTCGTTTGTGGGGACAAACCATTCCATCGTGATCCGTAACTTACTTTATACTAATTACAGATAATAACTACTCCTAGACCCCGGGTCGTCCTTTCCTTCTCTAGGTTGAATGCCCTTAATAATTTAAATCGTGAACGGATTTGCAGTCTGACATGGTTTATACGGGGAACACTGACTGTAGGTTTGATATATTTCTTGATATTAATTTATTACTTTTATTGTACGTTTATTCTTTACTCATTTTTAAATTGTCTTTATTGTTTTTTCCTATATATGTTTACCAGTTATTCGTATAAAATTCTCCAAATAGTCGTGATTATCAGTTTAACGTTTACTTTTAGTATTACTCTATCGTGTTACATGGGTCATTTTATCGATTTTAATTTCT
The DNA here is from genome assembly GCA_006410555.1 of Capra ibex. NCBI lineage: Eukaryota > Metazoa > Chordata > Mammalia > Artiodactyla > Bovidae > Capra > Capra ibex. The sequence continues at coordinate 10,453,188 of SJYO01048061.1, read as the reverse complement.
GACTAGTGTTGATTTTCAACCGTTCCTACACTATACTGATCTTAAGAGTATAGTGACCACTCTTAGATGTCATTTCTTCGGTGAAACCTTTCAATTTTTGAAAGATAATTCTTATGTGGAGTAGCACATTGTCGTCACGATGAGGATTCCTAAATAGGTTCTCTTTATCTTTTTCTTGTGACCAAACGTTTTTTATCCATACCTATATGTATATCTATATTTGTATGTATGTGTCGGGAAACGAAGACTATATATTGTACCTATGCTATATATTGAATGAAAACCCGTTATGAAAATTTTTAGTTAAACTGGGTGCCAGTACAAGTCTATAATTTATTAAAATAAGATTAAGTGTGTGTATGTGTTTGTTTTAACCCGAAGGGACCACCGAGTCACTAGTTCTTAGGTGAGCGTTACGTCCTCAGTATCCTCTATACCCAAACTAGGGACCTACACCTTTTAGGGGACCTTCTCAGTACCGTTGGGTGAGGTCATAAGAATGGACCTCTTAGGGTACTTGTCTCCTCGGGCCATCCGATGCCAGGTACCCTAGTGTCCCAGTGTTTCTCAGCCTGTACTGACTTCACTGATTCGTGTGTGGTTTTTAATGAAGGCCTACTTCCTATGTAGGTCTATAAAAAGTGAGATGTCTCTTCGAGAACGATGTAAAATTAAGAGATCGAAAAAATAAAATAAGGATGGTGTGTGGTTTACAAATAAAAGAAGGATTCAGTAGTCTAAGGAATTTGTAAATAGTTAAATCTACAATCTCGTTTATTATTTAATAAAACAAAATCTTCGAGTTTCACATAATTTTTCGGTTTTCGTTTTTGGAGACCCTTTATTAAACCCCGACCTTTAGTAAAAGAGGAGGAAGGAAGTTAAACATGTTTGTAACTCCTAACCAATATCCATCCATTAAACCCCTTTAGTAAGTAACGATAAAACATCACTGACACTAAAAAGTAAACTTCATTACAAAAAGTTTAACGATATTTTACACAACTTTTATGTATTTACTATATATTTGGGGGTTTACTAATAAAGTATTTTACTTGTATTTTACATTCAAATTCACTAGACTAAGGATCTACTGAAGAGTTATAGATGTAAATCGAGAATGTTTACCGTGTTTATATTTTACTCCCGAAAATCAGATACTCCTTTTATTTCCTTTTGTTTATTTTCTTTTTCGATACGATAAATGATTTTATTATTTTGGTAAGTGAAAATTCGATTTTCTTGGTGTTTTCGGTCAAGAGAGTTTTTTCGTTATAATGAGTATTATGTTAAAGATATATTTAAGGATATCACTAGGATATTAACCTGTCACTTGTTAATCCACACAAGATAAGGAAATCTTAAATAAAATAAGACGGATGACAGTCAACTCAAATTTGTATTTAATAACACGAAATATGGAAAGGTTTTAATAGTCTTTGAGTAAAGTTTGTAAAATACTGGAGGGTTTCTGGATGAAAGTTAACTAAGATTGTTTGGGATTGAGGATTGTTGAGTCTTCTCATTTAATATGGGGTGTAAAAGGATTAAGTAACTAAAAATAATATTATTTCCCTTCCCGAACCTTGTGGTTTCATGACAGACGATATTTGACTACAGTGCATAATAGAAGTTCGAAGTCTTTTCACCTCGGGAATATTTGGTACATCAAAGACAAGTTTATAAATATTATGTAAAACGATACTCGTACCCTGAGATCCTGTACTTAAAATTTTATTTCGATATCTGACTAGTTAATTATTTGTCACTCTTTACTACAAAAGGAAAGGAAGATCGACAACTATTCAAAGAGAAGATGTGTCTAGTGTAATTCCGTCACTCTAGGAACAAAGGGTATGGTTTCTCACGAACAATAAGACAAGAACTTCGACGGGGTCGTCGGTCACTGGACAAACTCTTGGACTCAACTGTTCGAGGTGTCCACAGGACCGAATTACAACGAGACCTCACGAAAATTATCTATTCGTATGAAATAGATGAGACCGTTTCTTTTTATCCCGTTTGTTAGTCTGTTGATAGAAGAGATTAGACTCGGCTTATGAATTGTATTCAGTTCCCATTTCCTTTTGACGAGGAAAATGTGACGGGACTCTACGGTCTTTAGTTTATGTATCACTGCAAAAATGTCTATTCAAAAACAACGATAACGGACGGATTACACCGGTACCAATATCCCCTTTTAGTGCTGTTCTAATACACGTCTCTTAAAGATTTCACACTTTCTCCATTACGTAAATCAATACAAGGATAAATGTCTCCTGACGTTCCAACACGTTTGATAATAGGAGATGGGTGTCAATAGTTCGTCATTTTAGTTCCTACTCGACGGATTCCTCTGTGAGTTTGAATCCCGTTTTACATCTTTTTACACTCAGACCCAGACTAAAAGACATGAACCACACACTAAGAGAAGGACCCATAAATTTCACGACATATATGAGACAGAGGTCTGATGGTAACTCTACCTGAACCTATGTCTGTTTCTTTCTGAGGTCGTTCCCAGTTACCTATCCTTACCAGGTTTGTAGAAAGAAGGGAGGAACCTTTGTCTTGTTGAGGTAGGTAATATGTCTCTTAATCTACGTGTCTCTGGACTCACATTTTACGGTTTTAAGAAGAGCCACGTGTTTCTGTTTTAAATAGAAAAGTTTTAAATAGGATTCATACACTACAGATTTTTTTGTCGTGTCGACCGTCGGTGTATTTGACGTTTTATTGTGGTGAGGTGTTTATTCGTCTTAAATCTGAAACGTCGTCTTACATTCTGTTACTCGCTTTTTCATTGAAGAAATAAAGATTCGAATTCCTTAACCATAAAGAATTATTATGTCCACCGCGATTACCATTTCTTAGGTGGACGGTCACGTCTTCTGAGTTCTCTATGTCGAAGTTAGGGACCCAGTCCTTCTAGGGGACCTCCTCCTTTACCGTAGGGTGAGGTCATAAGAACGGGTCTTTTAAGGTACCCGTCTCCTCGGACCGCCCGCTGTTAGGTACCCCGTTGTCTCTCAACATGTACTGACTCGTATATAAAGTAGTAATTAGTTATTGTGTCAATTTTGTTGAATATAGGTTTTAGTTGAATATCAGGTTTATTTCGTACTGTTAATAAAATCCGATTGACTTTGTTCTCTCATTTCTTAACTATCAAAGTTTTGGAGTTTAAGTACTGGTCTTTTAAATGGTTTGAGGGGTCGGGGAATTTGGTACAGTAACGGAAAGGTACATGACGGTTGGAACAATTTCACGAGTCTTTTCATAATAAGACGTAGGGGAAACTTGTCAATCCGAATCTTTTATTGATTGAGAACATCTTCACTACCCGACCTCAGAAAATATTATTTTCCCCATATATATTAAACCCTAATCATAATAGATCCCCTTTTCGTAAGATCGTACTACCTAATTCATTTACGGAATGAGTGTGTACGATGATTCAGTGATGGAATACCTTCTTTTAGTTTGTCTGAGTATTGTAACTGGAGGAAGTCCAAATTACTCCGTTCCTTTTGGAGGCATACAGGATAAATCCCCAGTGATGGTAATATTTTTATAGTAATTTATAGGTCAAGTTCCCACTTAAACTCTTTACTGATAAATTTGTTGTGTCTACCCGTAGATCGACTTTGAAACTAATCTTTGGGAATTTGACGGTTGGATGATAGAAAGGAAATTAAAAATTAGTATAAAATAAATAAATAGAAAGAAAACTAAAATCAGAAATAAGTTCTGTTCAAATACGATATATAGAACCATATTTTATCTGAAGTAGAGTCGAAAGGAAGGTCAAAACCTTTTTGTGATATACCAATGTTTATTAAAAATTTCAAAACAGGGGTATCAACAAACAAAAACAAAAAAAAAAAATTATTCATTCGAATAAAGTTTACTGGATCTGTCTACTTTTTCTTCCTTTTTTTATTGATAATCATACATACTTCAAGTACGTACCGAAGTTCCCTTTTACGAAAATAAACTTTCCCATGTTGATGTGTAGTAACATGAAAGGTAGAGTAAATAAATACATCTGTGGTAAATTTTTTTTTTTTTCCGAGATGATCCTTTCATTCATAACGTCAAAAATAGAAGGAAATGTCAGTACCTAATAAAACATTAGGTCACTTCAGATTCCCTGATTAACGGTCTTTTTACGTGAATCAGTGAAAAATGTTTTATAACGTATATAAAAGTCTTTCGAACACTTTATGTATACGAGGTCAATTCTCAAGGGTTTGTACTCGTCCTTTTGTAAGATAGTTTGGAGAGAAAACCTAATATTTTGTTTTCCTTTTGTCTAATTACCCAATACCCGTTCGGGAGATGACATTGTTGTTGTTTTTCACAACTAAACAAACCTATCTTTATTTTTGGTCTTAAGGTCTCACACTAAATTAATGTGTTTCTTTTCGGTTAAATCAATCCTTACGGATTTCAGTTCTGACAGAACATAGAATTTATGTTTTAAATCTATTGAACGGTTAAAATTTCAATAAGAGGTCGTCTTTAATATTTTTAACTTCGAGTCATTTACTGAGTATAAAGGACAAAACATAAAAGTGAAACTTAGGTATATTAGTCCGATTCGGTATTTTTATACAAGAAACCACTATGCTCTGTATTATCTTTATCGTACCCAAAACTTTAACCATGTTTAAGGTCGAGACGATGAATAATTGTTTCACTGAAACTCGTATGGACTTCAAGTTAAAGGAGAAAACTTTTTATACCCTATTATTATAGATTGAAATCAAGATAATCCTCCTAATCTCTATCGACATACTTTGTAGGTCCGGACAATGATTCCTAATGTTAAGTAAAAAGTATTAAGTTTGTTAATCCCAATTCTAAGTAAAATTGAATCGTAATGTAAGTGTCCTTATTTAGAACTAAATAATCTTTATGTCACAGAATTGAGAAGTTTATTGAGAAAGAAGAATCATAAGTAACCTGTTTTACGGTAGGGACTAAAAGAGAGAGATTATCTTTTATAAATTCGAGTAGTATCTAGGTACCTGTTTGGACTATTTTTCAGTTTACATGGAGTAATAAAAAACGATGACTTTTAGTACTGAATATAAATCTCACGAAGCCATAATACCGGCATAAACACATTACTGGTACATAGTGAAATGGGTTTACACTGAGAGAATCTAAGTATTTAACTGATTTTTAGTGGTGTCCTGAAGAGTGAGTGGGGTCGGGAGGACGTTCATTTAAGATAAAAGATCAACATTTATCCCTTTCTTTGAAACCTCTTGTGAACCTAAACTCAGGTATTATTTATAAGGATATTTTTTCTAAAAAAAGAGAACAATAAAAAGGGGAAGAAAGTAGAGTCAGTACTACAACGATCCTATCTTTCATTATCCGTCACACAGAAATGTATAAAACACGGAAAAAAAAAAAACCAATCAAAGAATTCCGAAAATGACGTAAAAATGAAAGGTCTCTATTTTTTAAAGTCCAGTCAGACTCCAGTCTTACCACATATAGAACAGACTTTAGTATAAGATGGTATACCACTCTGAGAATGTCACCTTATTAATTTCTTATTGTCTGGTATAACCTTTTTTTGATAAAGGTTGGGAGTTGAGAGTAAAACTCATTATCCTAACCGAATTAACTTGTTAAAGGAACACAAAACAGTTACCTAAACCTCAGACTCTCTTTTATTCAACAAAAAATTCTGACGCTTATCCTAAATATAACAGAATAACTAATATAAGGTATTCAAATTTAAAGTAAAATACCTTTTTATACAAATTAATAATAACGAAAGTTTGTTCAAAAAATTAATTAAAAATGACCGTATATCAACGAAATGTTACAACACAAAGATGACATGTCGTTTACTTATCCGTATGTACATACATATAATGAAGGAACCTGAAAGAAGGGTAAGTTCAGTGGTGTCACGTAATTCATCTCAAGGGTCAGGATATGTCATACAATAGTAATCATTAGATGAAATGTGTATCATAGTTATCACATATGTACAGTTAGGGTTAGAGGGTTAAGGAGGATAGGACGGGAGGGGTAACCGTAGGTATATAAACTAGAGTCGTAGACACAGAGAAAAGACGAAACGTTTATTCTAGTAGACATGGTAAAAAGGTACGTATACGTAATTATATATTGTAGATAAAAAATAGTAAGACTAAAGTAAGACATACTGTGAGAGATCCAGGTAGGTGTAAAGATCTTTGTATGGTTAAAGTAAGAAAAAAATACCAACTCTTTAATCGAAAAAATTCAAGACTTCAATACGATACAGTCTTTATTCAATTGTAACAAAGAAGTCGTAGTGTCACAAAATAGTTTTTATATAATATGAGAAATATAAAATGAGTCGGATATATTAAACACGAAGTTATAAACCGTCTTTTAAGAATCCTTTCTTTAGTCCGGGTGGTTAAAGAATTATTTTTATTCTGTAACCGGAAGAGGTAGTACAGTGTCGTTACATGAAAGTATCTACAAATATTACACATCAATTACCAGATGTCCACTAATTGACATAGTGGACAACCTGGTGTTGAAGTGTTTACGTTGTAACTTTCGAAGTCTAAATCCTGACATCTCACCTAAAACTCAATTGGAACCCGTTTCAAAATGTTTACGGAGAAATTATTTAAGTTGGTGCCGTAGTGGTCAAAATAGTGGAAGGACTTCAACCATAAATCTATGACTTGAAATCTTCTATGGTATAATGTTATTCTCAGGTTGAAAAAAAAAAAAAAGGTTGATGATGTTGTCGATACAATGACGAATAAAACTTCTTCCTTTACCGTCGGGTGAGGTCATAAGAACTGACCTCTTAAGGTACCTGTCTCCTCGGACCGACGTCAGGTACCCCAGCGTCTCGCAGCCTGTGCTGACTCGATGACTGTGTGTGTGACGAATAAATAAAAAATTTAATATTAGAGACAAATTTGAATGATAATATGACGGATTACTGTATTTGAAAGGTTCATGTATAAACAAGATACGAAGAGAATTTAACTTTACGAATCTTTGAGTGTTAAGTCAAAGTCTCAACTGACCCCAATTCGTCTCAGGTACTTAGTTTGATTTTTGGGAAGAAATTTTATTCACTGTAATCAAACCGTTAAACCTTGGATCCTAACTAAACTCACACATGCCCTCAGATAAGATCCTTAACTGTGACAGTTATATAATTAGATAGTTAAATAGAAACCTCTAATAAAGGGTCACTCCAATTTAGATGAATTCAGTAACTTCCCGAGGGGACTATCAAGTCGACCATTTCTTAGACGGACATTACGTCCTCTGGGAACAAGTTAAGAACCCAACCCTTCTAAGGGACCTCTTTCCTATCGGTGGGCGAGGTTGTAAGAACCCGAAGGGACTACCGAGTCTACTATTTTCTTAGACGTACCTTATATCCTCTGGACCCAAACTAGGTACCCAACCCTTCTAGGAGACCTCCTCCCGTACCTTTGGGTGAGGTCATAAGGACGGACCTCTTAGGGGTACCTACCACCTCAGACCGCCCGATGTCAGATACCTCAGTGTTTCTCAACCTGTGCTGACTCACTGATTCGTGTCGTGTTCAGTAACTTTCTATTATAAATATAAACAAGAACAGTGGGAAAGTTGGGTTGACGAAGAAAAGTCTTGGTCCTGAAGACTTGGTAAAGAATTATTTACTGTTTCGGAAGGTTTAAATTGACAAATAAGGACATAAATTTAAGTGAAAGAGAGATCTATATCCTAGTGTCGAACAAGGGGTCGTATACAATGAACGAAAACAAGGGAACAATTTTAGTCCACAACGTTACTACTCCCGTCTTCTGGTCTAAGGTTTTATTCTAGTTCGTTATTTGTTACTTAAAATAATCACCAGGTACTCTACAATTTCTGGGGTAGTTATATCGGTGTCTTTTAACTCTAACGAAGACATTTCTAATCATGAGACAAGACTTAAACGATTGTTTAATTTCGGGGGGGGGTTTATATAAGTAGATATCTTTCTTTAACCCCTCCCCTGAATGACTCTCGACATTAAGGATCCTTATTTATACAGTGGACTTTACAATGACTATCACCCTTTTACGTCACATTTATATGAAGGATGTGGTACAAAAGGGAATTAACATCGTCTTTCCGTGAGTTTGAGAAAAATAGTATCATTATTTGTTTTCTGTACCCTATAGACACAAATTTGGTGGAACCGAATTGTGTTAAACATTACCGGTAGTAATCCTCAAATACACCTTGGGACAAAATACAGTTGGTGTGATTCTATTACAACGAACCCCACGATATAGGTTCGAGAAACTTTACACACGTATTTGTCTGTGAAAAAAGGTACATAGACAAAACAGTAAATAAGATGACACATTTGTGACAATACTTTAAATCAGATTAGATAAAAAAACCAATTAAGTTTGTAAAAGTGATACAAGTCTATTGACATTGGTTTCGGTCTACAACCGGAGTCGTGACTCTCTCGAGTGAATTACATTTGTGTTAAGATAAAGGAGGTAAAGAGAAACGTCAGGTCTACAACGACAACAAGTGTTACGAAAAACGAGACAGAGGATTGTCTGGAGGGTCTTTAACTCTCGAAGGAAAGGTTGGTTAAACACACATCTACAGATGGAAACTTAAGGACAATACGGAGTGTTCGAGGTATTATTACATTGTTCATCGGGATGAGTTAGACCCACCTTTAGGGTTCGATAAGTAGAGAAATAATAGGTGACAGAAGAAATACCTAAGAGTTAAGTCATCTGCGAAGAAGTCCGAAGTAAACGACACGTCTTCAGACGATAGGCGGAAGAGGGAACACTTTTCTTTGTACAAGAATTACCTGAGACGACTGAGAGGTAAGTAAAAATTCTGAAGTGACCTCTACCGGAAGAAATATGTGGTCGGAGGAACTCCTGACAGAGGAGGTAAGAAATAGACGGCAATGGTATAGTAGACCAGGGAGTTGGTGGCGTACAAATGTAGAGGTAGAAGAGGAGTCTGTAAAAGGGAAGAGGTTAATTAACTGAATTAGTTAAAAGTATGAAGTTTTACATTTGCACAAAAAGTCACGAAATGAAAAAATGGAAAACACCCAAAAAACGAGTAAACTACTGGGAACTATAAAAAAAGTACAAGAGTAAATTTAGAAACCTGATATTAAAAGATTCTTTCGTATCTTAATCTTCTATTAAAGATCATACAATGGAAAATCCTGACGAACGGAGTATTGCATCGAGTAGAGAGTTACGGGGTAAACGACATTTTAAGTGAACATATTTGTTTGATTGTAGAAATTATACAACTTCGGGTTTTATCAAAGAAAGAGAACGTCCACCAAGACCCTTTCTAACTATCTATACAGATAGAACTAATTTACATAGTTAGTATCTACTAAAATTAAATAAATATAGGAGACTCGGTACTCCCTTCGGGGATTTAAGAATAATTACAGAACATTTAAAGATATCTGAAAAGAACTAAGAAATTGACTGGAATATATGTCTTTATCTGTATCTTTAACTTATACTTAAAAACAACTAAAGAAAACTCAGTCAGTTATCTAATAAAGGCTGAAATAAAGACTTCTTACATAAATTCGTTTTGTGTGTCTAAATCACCCGAATTTTGAGTTTTAGGTAAATCGTACTTTTTACTCTCTTTTAAAGTGTTAACTGATACAATTTTATCGAAGGGAAAGGTCCTTTTCCTCCACATTCTTTAGTATTGTGAATACTTTATATTATAAAAGATAATAATAATATTTTTAAGTTAACGATAGAATTATAAAAGGGTCTTATCTGACTTTATCGGTACAACGTATTAATATACCAAGATGGAAGATTTATGGTAGAAACTGTAAAGACGTATATAAATTTAGAACTTGGTAAAATTAAGTATCAATCGCTAGAATCATGTACCGTAAAAATTAACCTTGTCTGTCTAATGGCTCAAGTTAAGGAACTACAATGTTACCAATTTTAATCCTTGACCTCTAATTTTCAAAGTCCTGAATTTAGTCAAGGGTACAAACCAATTTCCGTCATGACCACGTTTCTCAGAAAAGTGAGTGGGAGAGTACTTTAGACAAAGCCATTGTCATGGGGTCCTAAGTCACAAGTAGGTCCAAACCACGAAACGGAGAAGTTGAGAGAGGTGGGAGACGTGTGTGTCATATGGACGTTTTGTAAAGGACGTGACCGATCTACGGAAGACAAAAAGACAAAGGAAGTGACGTGCACGGGAAGAGAAGAACTACTAGGGGTATCCGACGAAAACCACAGACGAAACAGTTAACTTTAAACTTTACTTTGTGTGGGAACTTTAAAGTACCACTCTTAACTAGGGTCAAACACCATAATAACATCCGTGGTGGAGAGAGAGGAGATGGAAACCTGTCTAGACCAGAGTCTAGTAAGTGTATAAAATACATCGGAGTACCCTTGTTCCTGGTTGTATATAAGAAGTCGGAAGATGATTACTGATATCCTCTTTAACGTTGGTGGACTGATTGTACCATCGACCATTAGATGGAGGTGTTGATCAGTTTCCCTCTCTCTCTCTCTCTCTCTCTTGAGTCGTTGAACTCCCTCTGTGGTTCCCTTATTACTCTTGTCTAACGAGGATAAATCATCTTTATTACCTTCTCCTTCTTCTTTTGTAATTTTTACTTCCTGTCCAGATTGTGTTAATCTTGAGTTTTAAAAACTTTGAGATCTTAAAGATTTTACATTTTTAAATCATCAGGATTTTTTATTCTACAAGCACTACCTCTTAATTCAAATTTTATCTCAAGTCAGGTCAACGAGTCAGCACAGGATGAGAACACTGGGGTACTTGGCGTCGTGTGGTTCGGAGGGACAGGTAGTGGTTGAGGGCCTCAGATGGGTGTGGGTACAGCTATGTCAACCACTACGGTAGGTTGGTAGAGTAAGAGTAAACAGGGGAAGAGGAGGACGGGAGTTAGAAAGGGTCGTAGTCCCAGAAAAAGTTACTCAGTCGAGAGGTGTAGTCCGGTTTCATAACCTCAAAGTCGAAGTTGTAGTCAGGAAGGTTACTTGTGGTTCCTGACTAGAGGGAATCCTACCTGACCAACCTAGAAGAACGTCAGGTCCCTGAGATTTCTCAGAAGAGGTGGTGGTGTCAAGTTTTCGTAGTTAAGAACCCACGAGTCGAAAGAAATATCAGGTTGAGAGTGTAGGTATGTACTGATGACCTTTTTGGTATCGGAACTGATCTGTCTGGAAACAACTGTTTCGTTACAGAGACGAAAAATTATACGACAGATCCAACCAGTATTGAAAGGAAGGTTGCTCGTTCGTAGAAAATTAAAGTATCGACGTCAGTGGTAGACGTCACTAAAACCTCGCAGGTTTTTATTTCAGACTGTGACAACGGTGACAAAAGGGTAGATAAACGGTACTTCACTACCCTGGTTTATGGTACTAGAATCAAAAGACTTACAACTAGACATTCGGTTGAAAAAATGAGAGAAGAAAGTGGAAGTAGTTCTCCGAGAAATCAAGAAGACGTGAAAGACAGTAGAAGTATAGACGTAAATAACTATAAAGAGGACCGTCAGAACTAAGGTCGAACACGAAGAACGTCGGGTCGCAAAGAGTACTACATGAGACGTATATTCAATTTATTCGTCCCACTGTTATATGTCGGAACTGGATGAGGAAAGGGATAAACCTTGGTCAGACAACAAGGTACAGGTCAAGATTGACAACGAAGGACTGGACGTATGTCCAAAGAGTTCTCCGTTCAGTCCACCAGACCATAAGGGTAGAGAAAGTCTTAAAAGGTCAAATAACACTAGGTGTGTCAGTCGCCACAACCGTATCAATTATTTCGTCTTTATCTACAAAAAGACCTTGAGAGAACGAAAAAGCTACTAGGTCACTTACAACCGTTAAACTAGAGACCAAGGAGACGGAAAAGATTTTGGTCGAACTTGTAGACCTTCAAGTGTCAAGTACATAACGACTTCGGACCGAACCTCTTATAACTCGTAATGAAATGATCACACACTCTACTCATGATAACACGTCATCAAACTCGTAAGAAACCGTAACGGAAAGAATCCCTGACCTTACTTTTGACTGGAAAAGGTCAGGATACCGGTGACGACTCAAAAGGTTTAAACGACCGTATAGCTCACGTCGTAAAATTGTCGTAGTAGAAAGTCCTAAACTTTATCGACCTTAAAGTAGTGGAGGTAATCGAAACAAGTACCACTACGAAGGATTCCCGTGGACTGAAGTGTAAGGTCCTACAGACCGAGATTTTATCTTTTTTTTACATTTTGTACTTTATTACTCTTTTTCTTTGTTCTTTACAACTACTTATATATTTATTACACGTTTATAACATGTTTAATATCCGTCAAAGTTTTTCTTTATTATTTGTCTCCCCTAATTCTTAGTTTCTTGTCCACAAGAAAATTTCTACACTTATAAGTCTGAGTTACTATGGTGACTTTAAAATCTCTCTAATTACCTTTTTAGTGAAACTATTTCGTAATTTTTATCCAATTTAATCTCATTCAGAATGTTTGAAGGTCTGTTTACCTGGTTTCATGAATATTTCTTTTATTATGGAATAGTCTTTTTAGAGTCCTCCTTATAAAATTAGAGTTCTTTTAACCTTTTTGATTTACTTTCTAAAGTTCTACCCATTTCTTTTACACAACATTTTTTTACATGATCTGTTTTTTTAATAAATATATTAACAACTGTCACACTGAATCTTAATATCGGAGGTATACTTCTGTTCAAGAAAACTTGAACTTCTCGACAGGACATTACCTGTTGAGTTTTTTCTGTTTCCTAAATCCCACTCCACTAAGACACTCTCACACACCACCCCGTATCCCAGTACTATTTTTGTGGTGTTTTTAGACAAGAACTGTACTTACACATCTCCCCTGGTTCAGACTAAAAACCACACTCATATGTAAGATTAAAATTTATAAATTATGTTTATATATTATAACTGATACTGATAATTCCTAGTTTTCTGATTACTATACGTGTGGATCTTTGTTTCTTTTTCGTAAGGACAAGTTAAATGAAAGTTTTTTTATAAAAGATGACCCAAGGTTTATTTTGAAATTGAATTCTTTAAAGTTTTGGGTCTTTAAAATGTCGGGTGTAAGTATATGGTATCAAGTTATTCTGAATGACAACTCAAAGACAGTAGTAAAAGGAGAGAATGTGTTATTTGAATTTTTTTTTTTCTGATATTATAAATCTATGAAAATAATGAACCTACAATAATTTTTAATTACGTCGGTGTTTTAAAATTAGTTTACAAATAAATATAAACAACCAAATTAAAACAGTAAAGAAGGATCTAAACAACTAATCAAAAGAAGGATCAATAATAAAAGAGGGAGTAAACTTTTCAATCCCAGAATAATTGGTTTAAGTAGATAGATAAAAATTCTCGGTCTAAATTAAAATTTTATTACATAATATGTTCTAAATGTAATTCTATGACCCTTATAAAATATAAAATTATAAATAGAAACAGAAGTAATTAAGTTACTAAAAAGTTTTAGAACTGAAATAAGTGGTGGACAAAAACTTCCCCTTTTAAGGTAGTCTCAAGAGTTTAAAATACTTTTGTTTAAGTACTTTTCCCCTTAAAGACTCCTATTAGACGAAGGTTGGTTAATAACTATGACAACAAATAGAATGATACATTTACAAAATATAAACCTCCTTTAAATAGAGAGTTGAAAGGGAGTATAATAGGGAACAGTCGTAGTGATAACACTAGTATTAGACTCGAATCCGTTCCAAACTTTAATCTTTATAAAAATAACTCCGTATCAAATAAATGTCACAACCTAATTAATGACGACATGTTCTTTCACTAAGTCAAATATATATATATATATATATATATATATAAGAAAAAGGTAGTACCCAAAAGCATCTTATGACCTATGTTAAGAGACACGATGTGTATCCTGCAATAACAAATAGGTAATAGATATAATTTCGAACATAGACGATTGGGGCCACGGGGGTAAGGTAGGGAAGGGGTCACGGAAGGGGCAACCGTTGGTAGTCACAAGAGATGCAGACACTAAGACAAAGACGAAGTATCTGTTATATATAGTAAAATCTAAGGTATATATTCACTGTATTATACTATAAACAGAAGAAGAAAGACTACTATTAGAGATCAACGTAGAAAATTAAATAAACAAAATTTTAAATAAAAATTAACTTCCTATTGACGAAATGTTATAAGAAACTAAAGACGGTATATAGTTGTACTTAATCGATCGGTATCCACTTGTATACAGGGGAGGAAGAACTTGGAGGGACGGTGGAGGGTGGGAAAGGATGGGGAGGGATGGGGAGATCCAACAATGTCTCGGGGTCACACTTAAGGGACTCAGTGTCGTTTAAAGGTAACCGTTAGATAAAATGTATACCATCATATGCGAAGCTACGATGAGAGAGGTAAGTAGAAGTGGGAGAGGATGGAAGGAGGGGGTGGGGACGGTCGGTAACTGGTATTCAGACAAGAGATACAGATGCAGAGGTAATGACGACACGTTTATCCAAGTAGTCACGGTCGTTATGGTGAAGATCCGTATATGGGACTTCTCTGGTTTTGACTTTTTCTGTGTACGTGGGGTTACCAGGAACGTCATGTATAAATGTCATGGATCCTGTACCTTCGTTGGATCTATAGATAGTCGTTTACTTACTATTTCTTCGACACCATGTATATATGTTACCTTATGATGAGTCGGTATTTTTCCTTACGTAAACTTAGTCAAGATTACTTCACCGACTTGGATCTCGGATAATATGTCCCCCTTCATTCAGTCTTTCTCTTTTTGTTTATGACATATAATTACGGATACCAACGTAGAAGAATCATGGAAACTAGAATGACATTCAAACTTACAAAATACTATGTATAGACACATATTGAATTTCTTTTGTTTCATTTGTCTTGTAAACCCTTAAAACTCTAAATTTCATGATTACAGTCGAGATCTGTTGAAGACTCTCTAGTAAATTTAGAATTTTTTAACTACCTAACTTAGACAGTCGGGGATTGAGGAGGAATGTTTCGGACGATACATTAAATGACTTCTTACCACACTAAAAGACGTACTTGAGTGTCCCACTTAGATGATAAAACCACAAGTTACAGGACTATTGGGTGACAAACGTGGAACTTACGACAGATGGAGTGAATGTACAAGGGACCGTACTGATAGACTAAAGATCAAAAGAGAGTAGGACTCTCAATTAAGAAAGGTGAGGTTAAAACGAGGGTGTAAGAATATAGGGAGAGGTTTTAGGATAGGCCCTTGACTAAAATGAGGAAAAAGGACACCAAAAAGTCGTAGGTCAAAGAAAGAAGATATGGATATGTACTTTAATTTTCTGCGAACGAGTAACCTTCTTTTCGATACACTGGTTGGATTTGTCGTATAATTTTTCGTTTCTGTAATGAGACGTGTGTTTCCAGGTAGATCAGTTTCGATACCAAAAAGGTCATCAGTACATATCTACACTCTCAACCAGATATTTCTCTCGACTCGTGGTTTCTTAACTATGAAAACTTGACACCACAACCTCTATTGGGAACTCTCAGGGAACCTGACGTTCCGTTAGTTTGGTCAGTTAGGAGTTCCTTTAGTCAGGACTTATAAGTAACCTTCCTGACTACGACTTCGACTTTGAGGTTATGAAACCGGTGGACTACACTTCTTGACTGAGTAACCATTTCTGGGACTACGACCCTTTCTAACTTCCATCCTCCTCTTCCTCTGCTGTCTCCTACTCTACCAACCTACTGTAGTGACTGAGTTACCTGTACTCAAACTCATTCGAGGTTCTCAACCACTAACTGTCCCTCCGGACTGTACCACGTCAGGTACCCCAGCGTTTCTCAACCTACACTGACTCACTGACTTGAATTGACATGGTTATGTCCCCTTGTTAACTTCCTAAGAAGTAAACTATTAGAACGAAAGTCGTTAATTACTCATGTTCAAATAGTACTTATTATTACCACAGTATTAAATTGAATAGAGAATTCCCTTCTTCTTTAGTAACTTTTTGATGTCACCTTCGATGATTATCGTAGTTCTTCTCTATGTATGATATTTAGTTGATACACTCTATGGATATCATTTCATTGACACACTTTTACTGTTAACGAGTCAGCACAGATTGAGAAACTGTAGGTACCTGACATCGGACAGTCTGAGGAGACAGGTACCTTAAGAGGTCCGTTCTTATGACCTCACTCAAATGTAAAGGAATAGATCCCCTAGAAGGACCGGGTCCTTAGCTTGGACCCAGTGGACGTAACGTCCGTCTAAGAAGTGGTAGACTTGGTGGTCCCTTCGTAGTGAATTTTTTTATACGTGAAGTGATATTTGTAAGTAATTATTAGAGTTCAATGCATAAAAATATGAAGAAAACTTGTATTATACCTTGATGGTGAGAAATTGTGACTCATATTACGAACACCCCGAAGGGTGAACCACGAGGACCATTTGTTGGGTGGACAGTCAAGTCCTCTACATTGACTGTACCCAACTCAGGGACTCAGTCCCTCTAGGGCGCCTCCTTCCGTACCGTTGGGTAAAGTTATAAGAACGGACCCTTTATGGTACCTCTCTCCTTGGACCGTCCGATGTCAGGTATCGCAGTCTTTCTCAGTCTGTGTTGACTTCACTCAATCGTGTGTGTGTGCGTGTATTACGAACGTATAATAGAATAATAACACCAGATTTTAAATCGAAATGGAAAATATGGACAAGAAAAAAAAAATTATATATTATATCTTCTCTAAAAATACCTGTTATCAATTTAAATAACTGAATGTAAAAAAATTTTTCTTATTTGTGTGTTTCAACTCAATTAACAACTCAATGAACTATTGTGTCACTTTTACATCTCCTGACTTATGACACGAACAGAAGTTTGGAACCATACGTTTCGTAAACGGAAAAATCTCATCTTAAACTAGAATGGAAGAATGAATATAAACTCCCCTAACTTCAAAAGACACCATTCACATAGTGAAAACAAAAGTTTATAAAACAAGAAATAAGCAACCATGATTATCCGTCTTTCGATGAGAACAATGTCAGTAAGTGGGTACTAACCACTTACAACAGGAACCATTTAACGAACCCAATCTATGGGAGACTCGACATTGGAAGTAGAACAAGTCAATTCAACTAATTTTGTTAAACATACTTTAATTTACGTTCGTTATAAATGTATTACCTTTCTGTCACACTGGCTTTAGACGTTGGAAGTCTTAAATTTTATATCACTAATAAAGCGATTACTGTTACCTTCAAGTATAAAGAGACCCCTAACTTAGGAAAGTCGTGTATCCATGAGAGGTACACCATGTTTTCATCTTCTACTAAAACAGAGTCAAACAGAAATTTATTGTTTTGTACACAAAAGGGGAATAAGGAAAAAAGCCAGTAATACCTGTTGAAAAAAAAGAATTGTCGTTTTAATAATGTTGTCCCGTAAATCAATTCGATGTCGACACGACACCAAACAGTGAGTCAGTACAGGCTGAGAAACGTTGGGGTACCTAACATCGACGGTCCGAGGAGACAGGTACTGCTAAAAGGTTCGTTCTTATGACCTCACCCAACGGTACGGGAGGAGGTCCCCTAGAAGGGTTAGGTCCCTACCTTGGGTCCACCTAAGAAATGGTGGACTCGGTGATCCCTTCGGGATCAATTCGATATCACTCGGTAATAGAAAAATTTTATCCCGAAGGTAAGTAAATAAATCCAAACCACAGTCTTAAACCCTTTATTAAAATATGTAACCTTTTGACGAAGGTAATTTCAATACACACAAACGGTACACGAGTCAACACAGGGTCAGAAACACTGGGGCACCTGACATCGGGTGGTCCGAGGTGACAGGTACCTTAAAAGGTCCGTTCTTATGATCTCACCCAACGGTAAAGGAGGAGATCCCAGATAAGGTTAGGGTCCCTAGTTTGGACACAGAGGACGTAACCGTCCGTCTAAGAAATGGACTACTCGGTAACCCTTTCGGGGAAAGATATTTACAATCGACAAATGATTTTAAACTTTCACACTTCACAGACTCAACGAGAAATTGACAATCGCCTACCGACTCCGTCGACCCTTTTACACGACTTCAGCAATCAAAATAGAGGTGTAAAGTAGATTCAGAGATAAGTCAAAAGACAAACTATAACCGGACACGAGTGGTATATGTTGAGATTGCGTTTGTGTTGTAGAGAATCCGTCTAACGAGTGGGAGACTGAGAGTGAAAGAAGTACAGTTTTCCTACCTAAACCCGTTCTAGAGGTACCATCGAAGGTTGAGATTTAAAGAGTCTAAAACTCTGAGTCCCTGGGGGAAAGAGTAAGGGTCCAATCGGGATTGATTAGGTTACCTCGGGAAGAAGGATATAGTGGGGAAACACTCGAGAGGTTATTGTGTCTATAACAATCACAACTAGATTTAGTCCATATTGGTCCCACTCTGTATTAGTGACCCTCTATGACACTCTTATGACCCAAAATGTATTTACTTATGTTTTATGTTACAAAAGTTTTAATAAAAACAATTTTTTATTAAACACTATAATTTTTATTAAGGTTTAATTTGCTCTGTCAGAAATAAACATCTTAACATTTTCAACAGACACGGTGAGGGAAAACGTACGATACTTCAGTAAGAGGACGAGAGGGGTTGTCAGAACTACTTACGATGACATAACTACGACTGTTTTATGTCGTAATAAAAGGTTAATCGTATAAACCACATGAATTACAAAAGAAAAGGAAGCAACAAAAGTCACCTTTTGTTGAACGACTTCGTCGTCGAAATCTCGAAAGCAAATACACCGAAAGAGCGATCGGGGAAGGTGTCTTTGGATAGGTACTGCAAAACTTAGTTTGCGTTTATAAAACCTTAGAAGGATTTTTGTAATTGAACCAATAAAAAGAGATAAGATGTAGGTGTGCGAACATTTACGTATGTTTGCAAATGTCTTTGATAGTGGGACCGTTGTAAGAAATTTTCTATACGAAAAAATAACAGTTATTAAATATAATATAAACTTATGTCTTCCTGTTTATGTCCGTTACTATCACAAAATCGAAAGTTTCAAAGACACGAAATCTTAGTTGTTTAGTCACGAAAATAGTTTAAGAGAAAATTGATGGATAACAACTGTCTACGTATCTTTTTATAAACGAATTTTTAGTTTGTTTTATGTATGTCACATTTTAGGTATCAGAAATGTTTCAGAGTTTCTTGAAACTAAAAGGATAACAAATTTATCATGTTTGTATAAAATCTTATATCAGTAGGACAATTTAATTTAGAGACAAATAAAATATCTTAATAAACGAAAGTCGTGGTTCAGTAGAGCACAGAAGGCGGTTTATTACGTGTCAACTGATGTAAAAGGAAGGCCTGACTCTAAAAGGGTAATTTCAGTCCGAGACCGGTTGTAAAATTGGGTTGTCCGGTACGACTCCTAATTCGTATCTAATAACGTAGGTCACCTGAAACAAATTTGTAACTAAGAAGAATCTCATACTAGAACTATTTAATGTAAACAGCGATATGTAAAGGAGAAATTTAAAGTTATGGAACGTCTAGTACACTCTTGACGTAACTTACTCTTGTATAATACTTTATGAAAATTTGATGTTTCAATGATGTTTCTCAGTAAGGGAGGTCTCTCTTCTAACTTTCTCCTCACAATGGGTGTAGTATCAAAAGATTTCTTTCGGTTCAGACAGACCTTGATCTAGGTCCGGAGTCAATTCTGGCTTAAGAACTGTAAGTAAAACTTAGTTGTGTTCGTTTAGTACCTAGAAATATACAGGTGTAAGACTAGATATAGCATCAATAATATTATCACGGTTTTAGTACCTCACTGACATTTTTTACTTTACTCTTGTCCATTCATTTCGCGGAGAGAGCCGTCGACAACGTGACGACTCACAATCGGTACTACACGTCTTACAACACTGCACTGTCCCCGACGTGACATGTGTTGACACACTATTTAGGCTATTATGTTCGTATGACTTTATATGCCTCGTGTTCCTTTACTGGTAAGTCAGAAGGGACGGAGTCTCTTGATGTCGAGGAAAATGGGTCAAGAAGTTTGTTTGTTTGTTTGTTTGTTTTGGATTTACATAATAAACTCTGAAGAAAAAATGAGGGGTAGGTGGGAGAGTGTCCTATCAGAAAGTCTAGTCAGTTGTTTAACATAAAAGTCAAGAATATGGAGACAAATAAAGATGACGACGGTGAGTTCTTTTGATGGTAATAAAAAATTAACGTGATTAACGGAAGTTTGATCTACAGGACGAGTGGAAGAATAAAGAAGTGGATGTACGTAAGAGTCTCGTCGGTCAATGGAAATATTTTACATTTAATCCATAACGAATGGTATGGACATGGTGTGACTTTTATCTTACTTTAACTTAGGGAACAACAAATCTAAAGATGAGATAGGATCGAAAAATATGGGGTTCCGGTCAATGGGTAGTGCTTGGAAGAAGTAACCCAAGAACGTTATAGTCATGTGAACACCCTAAAACATGAACTATAAGGGAAACAGGACTTGTAAAGAGGGATTGTGAAATACTGATCGATCGAGAAAAAAACATGACACGCACAAGCATGCACAGTGAAAGAGTTCGACAAGAACTGGACAGGTTCCTTTCGTTGAGAACAAAACGACTATACACACAAATACACATACACACACAATCAACGAGTCAGTACACACTGAGAAACGCGGGGTACCTGACATCGGACGGTCCGACGGGAAAGGTACCTTAGAAACTCCGTTCTTATGACCTCACCCAACGGTAATGAAAGGGTCCCCTACAAAGGCTGGGTCCCTAACTTGGACCCAGAGGACGTAACGTCCGTCTAAGAAATGGTAGACTCGTTATGACAAATCTAGAAGGTGATTGAAATAGAGTGGAATTTTATAGTCATGTCATGTCAAGTTAGTGAGTCAGGACAGACTGAGAAACACTGGGGTTCCTGACGTCGTGTGGTCCGGAGGGACAGGTAGTGGTTGAGGACCTCAAAAGAGTTTGAGTACAGGTAACTCAACCCCTACGGTATGTTTGTAGAGTAGGAGACAACAGGGGAAGAGGAGGACGGGAGTTAGAAAGGGTTTTAGTCCCAGAAAAGGTTACTCAGTCGAGAAGTGTAGTCAACCGGTTTTATAACCTCAAAGTCGAAGTCGTAGTCAGGAAGGTCATTTGTAAGTCCTGAATAAAGGAAATCCTACCTGACCAAACTACAGGAACGTCAGGTTCCCTGAGAGTTCTTAGAAGAGGTTTGGTGTCAAGTTTTCGTAGTTGAGAAGTCGCGAGTCGAAAGAAATATCAGGTTGAGGGTGTAGGTATGTATTGATGACCTTTTTGGTATCGGAACTGATCTACCTGGAAACAACCGTTGCATTACAGAGACGAAAAATGATACAGTAGATATAACCAGTATTTAAAAGAGGGTGCCTCCTTCACAGAAAAATAAAGTAACGACGTTAGTGTTAGTCGTCACTAAGACCTCGGGGGGTTTTATTTCAGACGGTGACAAGGTGACAAAGAGGTAGATAAACGGTACTTACTGCCCTGGTCTACGGTACTAGAATCAAAAACTTACAACTCGAAATTCGGTTGAAAAAGTGAGAGGAGAAAGTGAAAGTAGTTCACCGAGAAATCAAGAAGAAGTGAAAGACGGTATTCTCACTACAGTAGACGTATAGACTC
This sequence comes from Capra ibex, assembly GCA_006410555.1. NCBI lineage: Eukaryota > Metazoa > Chordata > Mammalia > Artiodactyla > Bovidae > Capra > Capra ibex. The sequence continues at coordinate 10,431,362 of SJYO01048061.1, read as the reverse complement.
GTATAACTATAAAGAGGGTCGTTAGAACTAAGGTCGAACACGAAGGAGGTCAGGTCGCAAAGAGTACTACATGAGACGTATATTCAATTTATTCGTCCCATTGTTATATGTCCGAACGACATGAGGAAAAGGATAAACCTTGGTCAGACAATAAGGTACAGGTCAAACTTGACAACGAAGGACTGGACGTATGTCCAAAGAGTTCTCCGTCCAGTCCACCAGACCATAAGGGTAGAGAAAGTCTTAAAAGGTGTCAAATAACACTAGGTGTGTCAGTTTCCGAAACCGTATCAGTTGTTTCGTCTTTATCTACAAAAAGACCTTGAGAGAACGAAAAAGGTACTAGGTCGCCTACAACCGTTAAACTAGAGACCAAGGAGACGGAAAAGATTCAGGTCGAACTTGTAGACCTTTAAGTGTCCAGTACGTGACAACTTCGGACCACACCTCTTAAAACTCGTAATGAAACGATCGTACACTTTACTCACGTGACTAAAAACTCCTTCCGAAAGAATAGAGAGGAAGGATAAGAAACCTTGAGACGTAAGTCTACCCATATAGAAAGGAAAAGAGGAAACGAAAAACGATGCGAAGAAAAGTGTCGATAAACATTCCGGAGGAGTCTGTCGGTAAAACGAAAAAACGTAAAGAAAGAGAACCCGTCAAGTACCCCACGTTTCTCAGCCTGTGCTGACTCGCTGACTTGACTCGACTTGAATCTACTCACGTTAACCCATCATCAATCTGGTAAGAAACCGTAACGGAAAGAATCTCTGACCTTACTTTTGACTGGAAAAGGTCAGGACACCGGTGACGACTCAAAAGGTTTAAACGACCGTATAACTCACGTCGTGAAAGTGTCGTAGTTGAAAATCCTAAACTTTATCGAGTTGACCTTAAGGTAGTGGAGGTGATCGAAACAAGCATCACTACGAAGGATTCCAGGTGAACTGAAGTGTAAGGTCCTACAGACCGAGATCCACTCACTAGTGTAGTAACACTAATATGTATATTTATTTATTTATTATGTATGTATGTGTACAAAGGATAGACAAGAACGGACCAGAAGGGGGTGGGACTCTTATATTATACGTACCCTTGTCTCACGAATAGACAGGACAAGTCAAAATGTTGATTTCAGATATTTTCTTTACGGATTATCTATGTATACGAGTGATTTATATATAAATCACTAATTACCTAACTTAATTATTCACTTTTTTGTAATTTACTAATTTAAATATTAATATATCCGGTATAAAAGAGTGAGTACGAAACGATTTGGTGATCTAAAACTTGATCCGGATTGTAAAATTCATTGATAAGTTTCCGGTTGAGACGTTTCTAACAATCAGAGTAAAAAGTTTTAAATTAAAAATAAAATATAACTTAATATTAACTAAATGTTACGACATAATCAAAATCCACAAATCATTGGTTATACCAATATGTATATCCATACGGGTAAGAAAAAGTCTAAGAAAAGGATATATTCAATAATGTCTAATAACTTATATCAAGGGACGCGATATGTCATCCAGAAACAACCAATAGATAAAATATATATCATCACATATATATAATTAGGGTTTAAGAATTAAATAGGGAGGGGAGTGTAAAAGGAAAACCATTGACATTTAAACAAAAACTTCCGATACTCAGACGAAGACAAAATATTTATCTAAGTAAACGTAGTAAAAAAATATAAGGTGTATGTTCACTATAGTATACTATAAACAGAGAGAGACTAAATGAAGTGATTTATACCATTAGAGATCCAGGTGGGTACAACGACGTTTACCATAGTAAAGTAAGAAAAAATACTGACTCATTATAAGGTAACGTAGTTATATATGTATATTGTCGAAGAAATAGGTAAGGACAATACTTGTAATTCGAACGAAGATACAGAACAAATAACATTTATTACAACGTCACCTGTGACCCCACGTACATAGAAAAACCTAATACGAAAAGAGACCTATGTACGGGTCCTCACCCTAACGACCTAATATGCCATCGAGACAAAAATCCAAAAATTTCTTAGAGACATGTCAAGAGGTATCAACAACATGGTTAAATGTAAGGGTGATTGTCCCATCCTTCAAAGAGAAAAGAGGTGTAGGAGAGGTCGTAAATAACAAACATCTGAACAACCACTACCGGTAAGACTGGTCACACTCTACTATGGAGTAACTTAAAACTAAACCTAAAGAGTTATTAATCACTACAACTCATAGAAAGGTACACGAAGAACCGGTAGACATACAGAAAAAACCTCTTTATAGATAAATCCACAAGACGGATAAAAAACTAATAAACAAAATAGTTATAACTCGACGTACTCGACAAACATATGTAAAAGTCAGTGAAACAAACGTTTATAAAAGAGGGTAAGACACCCAACAGAAAAGTAAAATAAATACCAAAGGAAACGACACGTCTTTGAAAATTCAAATTAATCCAGGGTAAATAAAAACAAAAATAAAAGTAATGAGATCCTCCACCTAGTTTTGTTTTTTAAGACGTCCCTAAATAAATTTTCTTACAAGACGGACATAAGAGGAGATTCTGAAAATGTCATAGACCAGAAAGTAACTATAGAACTCAAATAAAAACACATACCACAATTCCTCGTTGGATTAAAGTGAAAAAATGTATATCGACAGGTCAAAAGGGTCGTGGTAAACAACTTCTCTGACAGAATGGTTGTAACACATCAGAACGAAGGAAACAGTATCCAATTAACTGGTATCCATGTATACGACTAAAGAGTTAAAGGATAGAACAAGGTAACTAAATATAAAGGCAAAAACACGGTCATGGTATACGAAAAGTAATGAAATCGAAACATCATATCAGACTTCTGTCCCTCGGACTAACGAGGTTGAGGTAAAAATAAAGAGTCCAAACGAAAACAATAAGTCCCAGAAAACACAAAAGGTTCAATGGAGGAAGAGATGAAGATTTAAGTATCGTACCGTACGAAGTACAATGTCTTGTTAAGTAGTAACATAGATATAGTGTCTCATAGAGGGATAGGTTGATCTATTGACTGTTGAAGATCCGTCGTTTATATGACACTTATATACAAAAGTAGAGAAGTAGATATTATGGACCTGGGTCTCCTATAAGTTATTTATATAGTACTTAATTTAAAGTAAGGAAGGTACAAATTATACTTTGATATCGATTTTATCAAGTCTTTTTCGTCTTCCCTCTGTATAGGTGAATTCGTCGAGTATGAAGACACTATAAATACTTAGTTGAAGTAGAGTTCGGATAATCTTTAACATATGTTTTAGACTAACTTTCTTTTTAGACTTAGTCTTTAACGAACCTTTAGATGAAATACAGTAGTACGGTTAGTAAGGAATTTTGTCCTATAACCCAAGTGATACTTTAATTCTTTTGACTAGTACATCGGTCAAACTTTCTTTCAAATCATAAATGAATCTTGACACTACAGTTAATCTATGTTGAATGTTACACAAAACGAAGTACAGAAACCAAAAACCCAAAAAAAACTTACGACGTATACACAAAAAATGAATACAGAAAAGTAGATTTTATAATTATTATGTTTATTCATGGTGAAAAACTTCATACACCGTTTATATTGAGATTTTACTTTTTACCATACAAAAGGATTTTCAACAGAGAAGGACATAAAACCTTTAGAAACAGTTGAGATCTTAAATAGACAAATCCCTTATTTTAACTAGTACGACGACGACGACGATTCAACGAAGTCAGCACAGGCTGAGACATGCTGGGGTATCTGTCGTCGTGGGGTCCGAGGCGGTAGGAACCCTAAGAGGTCCGTTCTTGTGACCTCACCCGACGGTAAAGGAAGAGGTTACGTACTTTCACTTTTCACTTTCACTTCAGCAAGCCAGCACAGGCTGAGAAGTGCTGGGGTACCTGACGTCGGATGGTCCGAAGGGTAGGTACCATAAAAGGTCCGTTCTCATGACCTCACCCAACGGTAACGGAAGAGGTTTTGACTGGTATCTGTATGACTTTATGTACATCATAATATATATATAACTACAGTCGAGAGATTGTCTATGAAATAGAAAAGGTTTCTCTATTCTGACGATGTGTGTGTAAAAATCTTTGATATTCTTATCAACAATTCTTAAGAATTATTTACGTTGAGATTAAAGATTCTAGGAAAGGAGAAGGTTATCGTTTATGGTGAATAATTTTGTACATTTCCTACTATCGGAAAAAGAAAGGGGTATCGAAAAGATCTATACCTCTAATCGTACATAAAAATATAAATAAATTTTAAACAAAAAAGTAACTAAAAAGTAAGATACCTAACTGTAAGATACCTAATTAATAAAGTTTTTATCTTTCAAAATCTTTTGTGTGTACATCTTTACCAAGATAATCCGTTATTAGGATAACATAAATTATGACTTTTACACGACTCATATTTCTCTATGATAAGTTTTTATTGTTGAAATTCCATTCCCAAAGAAATTCTAGTTAAAAACAAGTCGAGTATTAAGTTCCCTTATAAAAAACGAATACAAAAAGATGAAGGGTTTGGTTCTGATCACAGGAGTTTCAGATAAGACATCTGTTCATCAGGATGTCCCAAAAGGTACCTTTCCCCCAATGTACCAGGTTATCCAAACCCTTCAGTACGTACCGGATAGGGGGAAAACTCTTAAAAGTACGTATTTCATTTTATTTTCTCAGTGTCTTTAGGTCTTCACTTCAAATTTTAAATTGGACCCTAAAGGGTTTGAATGAAAAAATGAATACTCCAGACAAATTTTTTTTTGTGTCCTTGTCAAAAACACCAGGAATGAAACAGTATTATCGGTACTTCTAATACAATGTAATTAATGTTAAAACGACCGACGTTAGTTAAAAGTATTATAAATAAGATTTAATTAAATGACGACGGTACTCTACCATTAGACCGTCCAGTAATATCTGAAAATTTATTATATGTTTCTATACAAAGACATACAAAAATCGTTTAAGTATACATATTTTATTGAGGTTCTATAGAGTCTCATAAGTGAGAGGTAAGATTTAAATCACTAACGGTCGACCTAAACTGTTTAAACACACGGACTTGGTTCGATATTAAAATTTGACTTTTAATCTCTATGTCAACCAATCTATTCCTATTTATTATCAACTGGATTCTCAATTTGCGTACTCCTCTTTAAATTTCAACCTCAGACGTACGACATCGGTGACCCTCCGAAACCAAAAAGAAAGAAATTTGTTCCTTGTATTAAGAATTCGGGTGAACTTCTAACTGAAGTTACTTCTCGTGTGAACCCGTTGTGAAAGACGTCCGAATATGATGTAGAGAGTCAGAGAGACGGTGACCTAGGTGTGAGATGGAAAAGACACCGAGTATTACTTGGTTTGTACGAACATGACTCCATACTAGATTTAGGGTAACAAGAGTGGAAACGTTCTGGTAGTAATGTAGTAGAGAGAAGTCGTATAGTTAAAGAGAGAGAGAAGACCTTGAAGGAATATTTTAACGACCATAATGAAATTATCTTTATTATTACGACTACAACTGTGGAACTAGGTTGTTAGGAAACATCGAGGACATGGTGAAAAGACGAAGGAAATCTCGTTCTGGGACCTTCCTCGATAATATGTAAAAAATACGTAAGAGTCTACTAATGAATAATTATAGGAGACCGGAAGGAAAATACAAAAATTAAAAATGACCTGGTGTCAACTATATGTTACGACACAATTAAAGATGACATATCGTTTCTCTTAGTCGATATATATATATCGTTATTTAAAGTAAGTTAGATTACTCGTGGTGAAACAGTGAGACAGATTTCGGTAAATTTTAGGTCAGTTCACAAGAATGACTAAAAGTTTCAGACTTGTATCTTACTACCGTTCCCGTTACGTATGTATAGAGGTCCACTACACCGACTACTAAGAACCCGAGACTCGGGTCTAAATTGGAGTCTTAGGAAGAGTTGTTACACAAGGTCCTTCGGTGATACACACACCCACGAGTCAGTACAGACTTAGAAACGTTGGGTTATTTGACATCGGGCGGTCTGAGGAGACAGGCACCCTAAGAGGTCCGTTCTTACGACCTCACGGAACGGTGAAGGAGGAGATCATCTAGAAGGACTGGGTCCCTAGTTTGGGTGTGAGGATGTTACCGTCCGTCTAAGAAATGGTGAACTCGGTGTATATGTGTATAGGGGATAAAAAAACCTAAAGGAAGGGGAAGTCCAGTAGTTTTTCGTAGTTCGTCTCAAGGGACACTATAAATCATACAAGAGTAATCAATAGATAAAATATGTATTATAGTTACCACATATTTATAGTTAGTGTTAGAGGGTTAAGTAGAGTGGGGGATATGAAAAAAAGTGAAGAGGAGTTTAAGGAAAAGTTATGAGTACGTTAAATCTAAAATAGGGAGATAAAAGTTTCAGTAGTTACTGACTGATAATGTACAAGGGATTCTGGGTGTCGGAGAAGACGTGAGACGAGTAGAGAGAGGGAACGGGGTAATTCAGTATAACGGGAACGGGGTAATTCAGTTATACTGAATTACCAAGAGGAGTTTGTACGGTTCGTCGGAGGAAAGAGTCCCACAAACGTGAACCACATGGAGACGGACTTCAAGAGAGGAGAGTTTATAAGTCTCTCGAATAATGGGATGACGGAAATCTAAAGACCTAGTTTACAATGTAATAATCACTCTGAAAGGGACTGATGAATGTATTTGATTCATAGAATGTAAAACCGTGAAATTTAGTTGATCATGGGTCGAGACAAAAAGAGTAGTCGAGAAAACTCAACTTGTTTATTTACAAGGTTTCCATGAACAAATAAACAACAGCAGCTAGAGTAAAGGAAACAGAAATGTAACCCTCACGGTACCCGTCTACGAAAGAATGACACAAGAATCGACATACAGATCGACACCTCATCACGGACCGTACATTATACATGAGTAACCCATAGACAACAATAAATAAGTAAATTACGTCCTGTGAGTCAAAGTTAAGGACCCAGTCCTTCTAGGGGACCTTTTCCCTTACCGTTGGATGAGGTCATAAGAACAGTCTTCTTAGGGAACCTGTTTTTTCGGATCGTCCGATATCAGGTACCCCAACGTCCTCAACCTTTGTTGTATCACTGATTTAGTGGTGGTAAGTAAATTGAATCAAGTCAAGTCAACGAGTCAGTACAGGCTGAGAAACGGTACCTGATGTCGTGTGGTCCGGAGGGACAGGTAGAGGTTGAGGGCCTCAAATGAGTTTGAGTTCAGGTAACTCAGCCACTACGGTAGGTTGATAGAGTAGGAGACAGTAGGGGAAAAGGAGGGTGGAATTAGAAGGGTCGTAGTCCCAGAAAAGTTTATTCAGTCAAGAAGTGTAGTCCACCGGTTTCATAATCTCAAAGTCGAAGTTGTAGTCAGGAGGGTTGCTTATAAGTCCTGACTAAAGGAAATCCTACCTGACCAACCTAGAGGAACGTCAGGTTCCCTGAGAGTTCTTAGAAGAGGTTGTGGTGTCAAGTTTTCGTAGTTAAGAAGTCACGAGTCGAAAGAAATATCAGGTTGAGAGTGTAGGTATGTACTGATGACCTTTTTGGTATCGGAACTGATTTGTCTGGAAACAACTGTTTCATTACAAAGACGAAAAATTATACGACAGATCCAACCAGTATTGAAAGAAGGTTCCTCCTTCGCAGAAAATTAAAATACCGAAGTCAGTGGTAGACGTCACTAAAACCTCGGGGTTTTTTATTTCAGTTGGTGACAAAGGTGACAAAGGGGTAAATAAACGGTACTTCACTTCCCTGGTCTATGGTACCAGAATCAAAAGGTTTACAACTCGAAATTCGGTTGAAAAAGTGATAAGAGAAAATGAAAGTAGTTCACCGAGAAATCAAAAAGAAGTAAAAGACGGTATTTCCACCATAGTAGACGTATAGACTCCATAACTATAAAGAGGGTCGTTAGAACTAATATCGAACACGAAGTAAGTCGGGTCACAAAGAGTACTACATGAGATGTATATTCAATTTATTCGTCCCACTGTTATATGTCGGAACTACATGAGGAAAAGGATAAACCTTGGTCAGACAACAAGGTACAGGTCAAGATTGACCACGAAGGACTGGACGTATGTCTAAAGAGTTCTCCGTCCAGTCCACCAGACCATAAGGGTAGAGAAAGTCTTAAAAGGTGTCAAACATCACTGGAGTGTCAGTTTCCGAAACCGTATCATTTTATTTCGTCTTTATATGCAAAAAGACCTTGAGAGAACCAAAAAGCTATTAGTTTGTCTACAACCGTTAAACTAGAGACCAAGGAGACGGAAAAGATTTTGGTCGAACTTGTAGACCTTCAACTGTCAAGTCTAGGACAACTTCGGATCGAACCTCTTAAAACTCGTAATGAAATGATCGCACACTCTATTCACGTTGACACGTCATCAAACTCGTAAGAAACCGTAACGGAAAGAATCCCTAACCTTACTTTGGACTGGAAAAGGTCTCGACACCGGTGACGACTCAAAAGGTTTAAACGACCGTATAACTCACGTCGTAAAAGTGTCGTAGTAGAAAATCCTAAGTTTTATCGAGTTGACCTTAAGGTAGTAGAGGTGATCGAAACAAACATCATTACGAAGGATTCCAGGTGAACTGAAGTGTAAGGTCCTACAGACCAAGATCGACTAACTAGTATGGTAGTACTAATAGACCCAACTTCTATAAAAAAATATCAAGAGAACACACAAGAACGGTGGAGAAGAATTATAGAAGACGAAGACAATCCAGGGATGGTAAAGACAGGAAATAACTCGGGTAGAAACGTACTTTACAAGGGAACCATAGAGATTAAAAGAACTTCTTTGGATATCAGAAAGGGTAAGATGACAAAAGGAGATAAAGAAACGTGGTTAGTGACTCCTTCCGAAAGAATAGAGAGGAACGATAAGAAACCTTGAGTCGTAAGTTTACCCATATCGAAAGGAAAAGAGGAAACGAAAAGTGAAGAGAAGAAAAGTGTCAATAAACATTCGGGAGGAATCTGTCGGTAAAATGAAAAAACGTGAATAAAAAGAACGCCTACCAGAACTAGGGACAGAGGACATGTTACAGTGTTTGAAGGTAGGTATCAAGTAGTCCGTGAGACAGATAATCTGGATTAGGGAACTTAGATAAAGAGTGAAGGTGACATATTAGTATTCCCTAAACTAAATCTTTAACATTCCCTATAGAATCAGTAAATTACTAACACTCGTATATAGTTCACGAACCATACGTGTTCTATGATCTACTCCCCAAATTCTCGAGTTAATACTTACTGTGTCCAAAGAACTAGAAACATTACCAAGATATGGTGGATGCTCATGGTCCTTCTGGAATACATACTGTGACCTGAGGAAAACTTTCTATCCCTCCTATAAGTGTGTACCTCTACGGAATCTTAAAGTTCGTACTTTATTTCGTGCTTCCATCTTTTCACAACCCTTTTGTAAACCGATTACATCGAACAGATTTTGTTCGCCAACTCTTACTACTCACTCACTCACAATCAGTGAGTCAACATAGGTTGAGAAAAACTGGGGTTCCTGACATCGGATGGCCCGAGGAGACAGGTACCCTAAGAGACCCGTTCTTATGACCTTACCCAACGGTAAGGGAAGAGGTCCCCTAGAAGGACTGGGTCCCTAGTTTGTATCCAGAGGACGTAACGTCCGTCTAAAAGTCTTACTACTCTTCGTCCATTTTAATAACAAAGATTAAAAACTTTTACACTATATTATGTGTATTGTACTTTAAAGGATCAAATCGGTAACAATTCGTATGTCAAGTCATCATGATTGATCTAATTATAATAACAGTTGGTGGTGGTAGTAAGTAGAGACCTTGAGAAAAGTAGAATTTTTTGACTTTAAGACAAGGGTACTTTGTCATTGAAGAGTCCTGGGGGATGAAAGTCGAGGGCCGATAGTAGTAAAAAAAAAAAAATTGAAAGGAAAAGGGGGAAGACCATTGGTGGTAAGATGGGAGACAATGATTCTCACAAAACAAAAAAAAAAAAATTCTAAGGTGTATTTTCAGTCTAGTAAGTAATAAACAGAAAAACTCGGTGGACAAAGTGAATCATATTAAAGGAATTCAACACAGTACAACAGTGTTTACGTGTCGAAGAAAGAAAAACTCCTGCTTATACCTTATAAAATTTACATATATAGTAAAATATCTTCATAAACGTATATACATTCACCTGATAATATATGTATTAATATATACATATTAGTATATATCTTTCATACATATTTTATATATACCTATACTAAACACGTTTGAGGTCCTCTATCACCTTCTATCTCCTCGGACCACACCATGACAGGTATCCCAATGTTTCTCAGTCTATACTGAATCTTTGATTTGTTGTTATTTTTTATATTTATAATATATATATAACACGAAGGGACCACCGAGTCCGTCATTTCGCATACAGATGTTACGCCCTCTGGAGTCAAGCTAGGGACCCACCCCTTCTAGGGGACCTCTTCCTTTACCGTTTGGTAAGGTCATGACAACGGACCTTTTAGGGTACCTGTCTCCTCGGACCACCCGATGTCAGGTACCTCAGTGTCTCAGCCTGTGCTGACTCGTGTAATACTTATATACATGTATATATTAAAAGAAATAGGTAAACAGTTCTCTGATCCAATAAAAGTATGGAACTCACAACACTTATTATGACGTTAATTGTACCCTTATGTCAATAAAGAAATTCTATCACTGACATAAAGGAAACCTATATGTTGGTCCTCACCCAACGACCTAACTTGTCATCAAGGTAAAAATTAAAACACTCCTTAGAGGTATGGCAAAAGGTATCACTGACGTGGTAAACGTTAGGGTAGTTACCCCATGGTCCCAAGAAGAGAAAAGAGGTGTAAAAATGGTTAGACAGTAGAGAACGGAAAAACTACTGTGGATTGTCTACACGTTACTGTAGAGTAACACCAAACCCAAAGGTAAAGGAACTACTAATCACTACGACTAGTCGAAAAGTACTCGGACGATCGGTAAACATGTAGAAACTTTTTTACAAATAAGTCCAGAAAAAGGTAAAAAATCAGATCCATAATCCCTTAAAAAACGACATATCAACATTTGACCTATATAACTTTTTTTTTTATCGGGTTTAAAGTGTTATCGGAAAGAGGAAGAGAGTTTATAAATATTTAAATATAAAAAATTAAGTATCTATCTCTGATAGGGATTTAATAAACATAGATAACATATAGGAAAGATCAAACTGATTAAAATGGTGTTTCATAATGAATAAAAATATACATCCATACAAATCCTTATACATACTATGGGATCTATTCCTTTACCGTTAGGTGAGGTCATAAGAACGGACTTCTTAGGGTTCCTGTCTCCTCGGACCACCTGACGTTTCCCAACCTGTACTGACTTCGTTGAATCGTGTGTGTGTGCGTACACATATGTGCATATAGGAGACAAGTTCTTATTCAAGGAGTTTCCATAATTTATTTTCGGTGGATCAAGTACATGAAGAAAGGTAAAGACGTTTTCTACTAAAGAAGATGGACCATCAGTAAGTTCATTTGAAAGACCATAATTATTTCTGTCTACAGAAATTAACGTTGTAATGAGTCAATTTTATAATTTTTCCATATTACTTCTTTCTAAAAAAAATTAAAAATAAAAATGAAATAAAATGAAATGTTATGACATAACCAAAACGGTATTTAACTGTACTTAGGTGGTGCCCACATGTACGCAAGGGTTTGTACTTGGGGGGGAGGGTGGAGGGAGGGGTGTTGTAGGGAGACCCAGTAGGGGCACGTGGTCGGGGTTCGTACGATATAGGACGTAGCCTGTATCCGACCACTAAGTTAAGAATGTACTATCATATGTTCAAAGTTACGGTAAGAGGGTTTAGTAGGGTGGGAGAGGGAGAGGGAGACTCAGGTTTTCAGGCGATATGTGTAGACACAGAAAAAACGACAGAACGTATGTCCCAGTAGTAACGGTAGAAAGATTTAAGGTATATATACTTCTTTCTAAAATCTCAAGAGATTGTAATCGGTCAAACTCAAACAGTCATCCTTTACCTTCGGATTTGTTCTAAAAATTTGAACTTTCAGTGTTAGGTTGAACATGAAATCTCTCTACTTAGGCCGTAGTATCTAACATAACGACGTCCCTCCAAAGTCTTGTCCCTCCGTTAGACCCTCTATTAAGGTTATCCATTAAGTTGATCAATTCTCCATTACTCATAGACTTTATCTCACCTTGTTTACTTCTACTCTTTCCCTCCATCTTTTCGTTCTGATAACAAATCCATAGTCTATATTCTGAGTCCTCCAATAGTAAAATCCCTTGTAGCTTCTTAAATTTTAAAACTGTAGTTTTTAAAAATTCAGACTCTCTAAATTTCTTATCAGTTCGGTGACAGTCTTTATCCCTTTACACTTTAAAAAACTATTTTGAGTAAAACCCTAAATCTGAGACCCCATGAACACCGGTAGACCCATCTCGACAAATCCCTTGTCGTCAACACAAACCTAAATTGCCTTCTCTAGTTATGATTTTCACGTCTAAAACCCATGTGGACGTTCCTTGATTACTAAGTTCAAGACCAACTAATAATAGGGCAAAGAAGAAATCTACTCAATATCAGTTCACTCTTTCTTTTTTAATGTTGTCCGACCGAAAACTTAATCACGTCCACACGAAACAGTTACTTTTATGTATTATTCTTATATTCATCTTTGACTCTTCAGTTCACTTAAACACCTACATCTTAATCGTCTGCAAACCCACTTTGATATTCATCATTTATATAAGTGTATCATTTATTTTTATTAATAGGATGTATCTCTGTCTCAAATCACCCCGAAGGGACCACCGAGTCATCATTTCTTAGGAGGTCGTTACGTCCTCTGGACCCAAGGTAACGACCCAACCCTTCTAGGGGACCTCCCATACCGTCGGGTGAGGTCATAAGAACGGACCTCTTAGGGTACCTGTCTCCCAGGACTAACCGATGTCAGGTACCCAACGTTTTTCAGTCTGTACTAACTTCGTTGACTCTTATGTGTGTGTCCCTGTCTCAAATTATTATTGAACACAAATTCCGTAATGATATCTTTACTGGTTGATTCATATTTAAGTACAATTGGTTATAAGTGACAACAGAAAAAAAAAATAACGGTTCATATACCTAAATTTTCAAACCATTTGAATATAGATGGAGAGTTCCACGAAGGATATATCAGTAGTATCTATACATAACGAATACTACGATCTTTATAAACATAGAAAGTAATTCTCGTGTTTACTCGGTTACCAGTAAAGACAAAGACCTCTCCTTATACTCTGAAGTCTTCCTCCCACACTGACAGATCTATTTCTTTATGCACGAAAGAGAAGACAGGTGAGGTCCTACCCTCTCTTGCACTTATTCTTTCGCACTCTCCTCCAAAAGACCTTCAGTGTCGTGACACTTGTTTTCGAGTCATGTCTCGTATCGTTTTGTGAATCATATCGGAGGACGTATAACATGTTTATATCGTACCCGACGATACCATGGTCTACTTCGATCTAGTCTCCGGGTCCCGGTATATTCCCTTCAGAGATAGATGGGACTACTCCACAATCTTGTGACTCTCTCGGAATTTGTGACCTCTTTGTCCCAGATTACACTTGAAATCTTTACAGGGACCGAAGACATCTTAACCCAATTTGTCACCACCATCCACCCACCGTTCCCCTCATCTCTAGTTTCCTTCCTAACCCTTCTTATAACGTTATTAGGTCTCTAGGTCTCTTCTCCAATTTATTAGGAGATGTAATGATCCGTACCCTGTCTTTCTTCGTCTATCCGTTTAAAGTTTTATTAAAGTGATTTAAACCATTGACAGATCTACACTCTGACTCCCTCTTTTGACTTATGGTCAACGGACCACACTTTTCGATCTACCTATCTCCGTTGTAGGCACTCTCTCCCTTTCATTCTTGTTTTCTACAGTCTCTTTTTCAGGACTCCGAGGAAAGTCTACTCCGTTCAGACGTCACATTCGTAGGTTGTCTTCTACGAGTCATTTGTCCCCGACTTACTGAAACCTGAGTCTACTCTCTAGTTCCGACTTCTAATACCAAGTAACTAAACACTCATTATTAACTCACGAATTTCTCTTTACTCTAACTGAAATCCTTCTCATACCCCCTTTTTTTTCTTTGTGTGTAGTCTATCTTTAAACTCTCGAGTTCATGTCTACAAAATCCTTGTCGGTCTCATCGATTTTTCTTCGACGGTTCTTATATCACACTGTTCGTTCTAACCCTAAGTACTCTACTACCAGTCTTTTAATTTCTGTACTCCGACTCCTTTAGTCAATTTCGTTACTGTATTATGGCCCAAAATTTTTTTCCAGTTACCTCGACATCGTCACCTATTACCCTAACTCGCTAATAGATCTCTTCTATTATTCAGATTAAGTCTGATATAGTGTGGCGACGGGATCTTTTTTTATCACTCTGAAAATATATCTTTATATCTACCCATCCATACCCATCTATGTCTATATAGTAGGGTGTCATACAGATATGATATATGTTATAGGATTTTACATATTATGTTATTAACTATTGACGATTTACGTTTTTCTTTAATGACTGATTATTATATAACTCTATATATCCCACGAAAGAAATACTTTTTCTAGTTTAAATAAGGAGACCAGTGGACCCTAAACTCTAAAACTAGGTGATATAACTGGTCGTAAAAGGGATAAAGATACCGTAGTTGACGGGTCTCGTTTAATCCTGAGACGATCGGATCGTACCTACGTTATGTCCAGAAAAATGACTGATGAAGATCCACCAATAAATATAAACTCTACGGTCATCGTTTTTTGTGTTGAAAAGTAGGAAATAATCGTGTGAACTGTAGAGGTACGTGACCCACGTAAAGATGTCGTGTGGACCGTAGAAACTTTTACAATTCAGTGTAGTCTTGTTAATAAAACTTAAAGTCAGGAGACCTTAGTCACCACGTCTTCCAGAGAACCATTTCGAATCCAGATTCTATTAACACAAAAGAAAGTAAAAACCTAAGTATACCTGAGTATACCAAATCTCTCTAAACCGTACCAGGACTTTGAAAGGGAGGTCGGTCGAACGGTGAGGTCTACCGTAACGGAAAAACTTGTTCAACTAAG
Source organism: Capra ibex (assembly GCA_006410555.1). Taxonomy (NCBI): domain Eukaryota; kingdom Metazoa; phylum Chordata; class Mammalia; order Artiodactyla; family Bovidae; genus Capra; species Capra ibex. Next base: position 10,416,111 of record SJYO01048061.1, on the reverse strand, counting down.
GAGACCAGTACCTCCATTTTATCGTAAATAAATATTCAGGAACCGATCAGAACGAATATTGATAATAAGTGAAGTAACTAGTACTTATATGTCAAAAATTGAGCACTACAAGAACTGGTCGCCGTCCGTAAAATTTTTGAGAGATCCGACTAATAGTTGTTCGTTTTTTTCAATAAGTCAAAAAGGTTCAGTACAATCAATGAATGTATGTACCTAAGACATTTGTAGTTCAAGTTGGATTTCCATGGAAAGCCATCGAATGTGAGATTTGGTAAAAAACTGAATTCACACACTAACTAAGAGAAAATTAAAATGAAAAAGAATAAAATTAACTTCATATCAACTACATACCGAAGGGACCACCGAGTCTGCCAATTCTGAGACGGACGTTACGTCCTCTGGACCCAAGTCAGGGACCCAACCCCGCTAGGGGACCTCTTCCTTTACCTTTGGGTGAGGTCATAAGAACGGGCCTCTTAGGGTATCTGTCTCCTCGGACCACCCGATGTCAGGTACCCCAGTGTTTCTCAGCCTGTTTTGACTCGTTGATTATGAAAGTGAGAGTGATATCAAATACATGTTGTATTTAACGTCCAATTATTATATCATTAAGTGTTAAGAATTTCCAATGTGAAGTAAACATAAATGATATTTATTAACATAACATGTTATATAGGAGTATCGGACAAAATATGGATTATTAAATATGGAGAATGAGGAGACAGAGATTAGAACGGGTCGGAAGAGGGGTTGACCTTCGCTGATCAAACAAGAGACATAGACAATCAGACTCAAAGCAAGATCAGTGATCAAAAAACATAAAAAGTCTAAGGTGTACATTCACTATAGTACGTCGTAAACGAAAAGAAACAGACTGAATAAAAGAAATCCTATTACTGGAAGTTCAGGTAGGTGCAACGACGTTTACCGTTTAAAAAGTAAGAAAGAAAAAAAATGTCGACTCGTCATAAAGTGATATATATATATTATATGTGGTGTAGAATAACCAAGAAAAAAGTAAGTTCAAAAGGAGAAAAATTTAAACTCGAGTAGTAAAGACATAATTTCTTAAGAGTTTCGTAAGTCGTTATGACTACTTGCGTTCGGAAGTCTTTTTGTGTAGAAATATATTAGGGAGTCAAAAACTCAAGACTCAAGATCTTATAAGTAAGAGACAGTTATTTTTATAACCAGAGGTTTGACAGTAGATTAACGAAGGAGTTTTACCTCGTAACTGAGTCGTGTATGTAGAGTGTAATAGTATGACCCTCTAATTCGGTATTACTTATGTCATAGACATATTCTACATGAAGTATCCCAATGAAGTTTAAAGTAAACTTTAACATTTATAAATTATTAAGGACTGAAATCAAAAAGACCTTTGATTGATTGAAGTTTTATTTATGAAACGAGTGACATTAAAGTACATTCTCAAAAGTTCATTATTTTCGTTTTATCTTTCCGAAATATTTGGATTTCTTGATTGTTATAAAAGAAGTCTTGATGGACATAAATTAATAATAAACGTAAAATAAAATTCATTAAGAGGGACTTGGGTGGGTGGGGGCGGGTGTGTGTGTGTGTCTTTTATTAGTACCCACACTATGTAGAAGGGTTATCGGGAAAACTTTAATGGAAACTTCAGTCTCCTTGAGGATATCCAAAGAGGTAGACGGAAGATAAATACGCTCTATCGAAATGATGGGTTAAACAGATAGTTCTTGATGTTCAGTGTAAAATTTGAATTACACTCAAGTAATGTCAAGGCAAATCAATGAGCTATACCTCCCGGAATGTCATCTAAAATTCCTGGTTGTAACCTATAGGACTACTATTGTAAGATATTTTCATAGGTAGAGTATGAAAATAATTATACTATAGTAGGGTTTACAAGTGTTATCATCTTAAACCAAGGAGTCAGTAATAGTGTATATACTTATAAGGAGTGACTGTGTATGTAAAAATTGTAAGCCATTTGATCGAATTGTCAGAGAACTCGAAATACACGTGTTTCAATGTAATAGGGATAAAACACCGACTCCTTTATCAAAAGTTCTCGATTTTCGTGACGTAAGTGATTTCGGTTGACCGTAAGAGGACCTAATATGGAAACTTGGTCTCCCTTCCCTTTAATTATTCTTTTTCTTCTTTTTATATTTTTAGTTTCTCGTTCATGCATTGTCAAACGAAGTCGAAGACTCACCAATATAAATCAAAGTATAACCTTTTTCTCTTCTGTGAAATATAAAAGTTCTCTCTCACGTTCAATCTCGACACCTTTATTATCCGTCCAGGGACCCCACACGTGACTGGAGAAGGAAAGAGGAATCATTTACTCAGACTTGTGACCAATACCTCACATAACTAGTATATAACTTTACTGTCTACCGGAAGTGTAATCGAACGTGTGTTTAGAGAATTACTTTGGCTAACATTGTACAGTCTCCGTTGAATCTTAACTTGATCTGTAACTATCTGTCCTGGAAGGTGACTAGTAACTTTTGTACATCTAAGAGGTACTCATTTAGCTACGAAGACTGAAATTACTCGACGATAACTAACCCACAAATGGTGATGTTATATAATACTATAACGACAAGTGGTACGGTATCGATTCTCGAACATTCGTAAAGACAATATTTAGGAAAAAAAAATGTTCGAACATCGAGTTGGTAATTTACTCGGTGACTATGCTGTGTATGGTCCATCAGTAAAACTGACGTTCAATAAAAGGTGTTAATTTTATACACACACACACACACACACACATATCTATCTTTTTTGATAAATCTTTGAAGTTAAAACTGATTAGTCTTTTTATCTTCGAACTCGATCTGATATTTGACACACTTATACATTATTTCTGAAGTAGAACAATTCTAAATTATACTATACGAGATGACTAAATGGAGTATCCTGGGGTTCAAGTCAAGTCAATGAGTCAGTAGAGACTGAGAGACACTGGGGTACTTGGTGTCGTACGGTTCGGAGAGACAGGTAGTGGTGAAGGGTCTCAAATGGATTTTAGTCCAGGTAACTGAGCCACTACGGTAGGTTGGTAGAGTAGGAGACAACAGGGGAAAAGAAGGGTGGGAGTTAGAAAGGGTCGTAGTCCAGAAAGGGTCACTCAGTCGAAAAGTGTAGTCCACCGGTTTTATAACCTCAAAGTCGAAGTTGTAGTAAGGAAGGTTACTTCTGGGTCCTGACTAGAAATCCTATTTGAACCTAGAGGAACGTCAGGTTCCCTGAGCGTTCTCAGAAGAGGTTGTGGTGTCAAGTTTTCGTAGTTAAGAAGTCGTGAGTCGAAAGAAGTCTCAGGTTGAGAGTGTAAGTATGTACTGGTGTCCTTTTTGGTATCGGAACTGATCTGTCTGGAAACAACTGTTTCATTATAGAGACGAAAAGTTATATGATAGATCTAACCCGTATCGAAAGGAAGGTTCCTCGTTGTTAGAAAATTAAAGGACCGATGTCAGTGGTAGACGTCACTAAAACCTCGGGGGTCTTTATTTCAGACTGTGATAAAGGAGACAAAGGGGTAGATAAAGGGTACTGCACTACCCTGGTCTACGGTACTAGAATCGAAAGACTTACAACTCGAAATTCGGTTGAAAAAGTGAGAGGAGAAAGTGAAAGTAGTTCTCCGAAAAATCGAGGAGAAGTGAAAGACGGTATCCCATCATAGTAGACGTATAGACTCCAATAACTATTAAGAGGACTGTTAGAACTAAGGTCGAACACAAAGAAGGTCGGGTCGTAAAGAGTACTACATGAGACGTATATTCAATTTATTCGTCCCACTGTTATATGTCGGAACTACATGAGGAAAAAGAAAAAAAATACATGAGGAAAAGGATAAACCTTGGTGAGACAACAAGGTACAGGTCAAGATTGACAACGAAGGTCTGAACGTATGTCCAAAGAGTTCTTCGTCCAGTCCACCAGAACATCAGGGTAGAGGAAGTCTTAAAAGGTCAAATAACACTTGGTGTGTCAGTTTCCGAAACCGTATCAGTTATTTTGTCTTTATCTACAAAAAGACCTTGAGAGAACGAAAAAACTACTAGGTCGCTTGTAACCGTTAAACTATAGACCAAGGAGACGGAAAAGATTTTGATCGAACTTGTAGACTTTCAAGTGCCAAGTGTGTAACGACTTCGGACCGAACCTCTTAAAACTCGTAATGAAATGATCGCACACTCTACTCATGTTAACACACCATCAAACTGGTAATAAACCGTAACGGAAAGAATCCCTAATAGACCCAGTACTTCTAGAAAAAAAACATGTCAAGAAGGCACATAAGAACGGTGGAGAAGATTTATAGAAGACGAAGACAATCCAGGTATGGTAAAGACAGGAAATAGCTCGGGTAGAAACGTACTTTACAAGGGACCATAGATTGTAAGAGAATTTCTCTAGAAATCAGAAAGGGTAAAGACAACAAAAGGAGATAAAGACACGTAACTAGCGACTTCTTCCGAAAGAATAGTAGAGAAGAACGTTAAGAAACCTTGAGACGTAAGTCTACGAATATAGAAAGGGCAAGAGGAAACGAAAAGCGGAGAGAAGAAACGTGTCGATAAACATTCCGGAGGGGTCTGTCGGTAAAACGAAAAAACGTAAAGAAAAGGTACCCTTACCAGAACTAGGGACAGAGGACATGTTACAGTACTTGGAGTAAGGTATCAAGTAGTCCGTGGGATAGTCTAGATCCGGGAATTTAGATGAAGAGTGAAGGTGACATATTAGTATTCCCTAAACTAAATCCAGTATGGACTTACCAGATCGCCAAAAGGGATAAAAGAAGTTAAACTCAGACTTAGACCATTATTCCTCAAGTACTTGACTCGGTTCCAGTCGAGGACCAGAGCAAAAACAACTGTCATATCTCGAAGAGGTAGAAACCGACGTTTCTTATATTAGTTAGACTAAAGTCACAACTGCACCACTACAGATCTAGTGATTAGATCTCGGTCTGTAGAACCTTACACTTCAGTTCACCCGGAATCTTTCGTAGTGATACTTGTTTCGATCACCTCCACTACCTTAAGGTCACCTCGATAAAGTTTAGGACTTTCTTCTACGACACTTTCACGACGTGAGTTATACGGTCGTTTAAACCTTTTGAGTCGTCACCGGTTTTCTGACCTTTTACAGTTAAAAGTAAGGTTAGGGTTTCTTTCCGTTACTTTTCTTACGAGGTTGATGACGTGTTAACGTGAGTAGAGTGTACGATCATTTCATTACGAGTTTTAAGAGGTTCGGTCCAAAGTCGTTATGCACTTGACACTTGAAGGACTACAAGTTCGACCAAAATCTTTTCCGTCTCCTTGGTCTCTAGTTTAACGGTTGTAGGCGTCCTAGAACCTTTTTCGTTCTCAAGGTCTTTTTGTAGATAAAGACGAAATAACTGATACGGTTTCGGAAACTGACACACCTAGTGTTATTTGACACTTTTAAGACTTTCTCTACCCTTAAGGTCTGGTGGATTGGACGGAGAACTCTTTAGATATACGTCCAGGCCTTCGTTGTCAATCTTCACCTGTACCTTGTTGTCTGACCAAGGTTTATCCTTTTCCTCATGCAGTTCCGACATATAACAGTGGGACGAATAAATTGAATATACGTCTCATGTAGTACTCTTTGCGACCTGACCTTCTTTGTGTTCGACCTTAGTTCTAACGGCCCTCTTTATAGTTATTGGAGTCTATACGTCTACTATGATGGGATACCGTCTTTCACTTCTCCTCGATTTTTCGGAAAACTACTTTCACTTTCTCCTCTCACTTTTTCAACCGAATTTCCAGTTGTAAGTCTTTTGCTTCTAGTACCGTAGACCAGGGTAGTGAAGTACCCTTTATCTACCCCTTTGTCACCTTTGTCACAGTCTGAGAAAAACCCGAGGTTTTAGTGACGTCTACCACTGACATCGGTACTTTAATTTTCTGCGAATGAGGAACCTTCTTTTCAATACTGGTTGGATCTATCATATAAGTTTTCGTCTCTGTAATGAAACGGCTGATTCCAGGCAGATCAGTTCCGATACCAAAAAGGACACCAGTACATACCTACACTCTCAACCTGACACTTCTTTCGACTCGCGGCTTCTTAACTACGAAAACTTGACATCACAACCTTTTCTGAGAACTCTCAGGGAACTTGACGTTCCTCTAGGTTGGTCAGGTAAGACTTCCTCTAGTTGGGACCCTAAAGAAACCTTCCTTACTACGATTTCGACTTCGAGGTCATGAAACCGGTGGAGTACGCTTCTCAACTGAGTAACCTTTTCTGAGACTACGACCCTTCCTAACCTCCGTCCTCCTCTTCCCCTACTGGGTCCTACTCTACCGACCTACCGTAGTGCCTGAGCTACCTGCACTAAGACTCACATGAGCCCCTCAACCACTACCTGTCCCTTCGGACCGTACGGCGCTAAGTACCCCAGCGTTTTTCAGCCTGTACTGACTCGCTGACTTGACTTGACTTGACTTGAAGAATCCCTAACCTTACTTTTGACTATAAAAGGTCAGGACACCGGTGACGACTCAAAAGGTTTAAAATACTGTATAACTCACGTCGTGAAAGTGTCGTAGTAGAAAATCCTAAACTTTTTCGAGTTGACCTTAAGGTAGTGGAGGTGATTGAAACAAACCTCACTATGAAGGATTCCGGGTGAACTGAAGTACAAGGTCCTACAGACCGAGATCCAGTCACTAGTGTGGTAGTACTTATAGACCCAACACTTCTAGAAAAAACATGTCAAGAAGACACATAAGAACGGTGGAGAAGAATTATAGAAGACGAAGACAATCCAGGTATGGTAAAGACAGGAAATAGCTCGGGTAGAAACGTACTTTACAAGGGAACCATAGAGAGTAAAAGAAGTTCTCTAGGGATAAGAAAGGATAAGATAACAAAAGAAGATAAAGAAACGTAACTAGTGCCTCCTTGCGAAAGAATAGAGAGGAACGAGAAGAAATCTTGAGACGTAAGCATACCCAGATAGAAAGGAAAAGAGGAAATAAAAAAGTTCTGGTAGAGGTTCCTGGGGTTCTTTACCAGGATTTTCATCCTTTACCTTTTACTGTACGACGGTCAAAGAGGAATTCAAACTTGGGACTTGATAGTTGAACCGTGAATTCGATCAGACTAGATGTCGTAATAACGATGTTATGATTCTTGCATACCGACTAAAATAAGACTCAACTTTTGGACTTCTTTTACCGTAAACAGTAAAATGAGTTGGGGTTCTTGTACAATTTTATACGTTTATAACAATAAAATAAATTTAATATTTTCCGACTAAACCCTTACTTAACTTTAAAGTTTCACATAAAGACAGGAAATAAAAACTGTCTTTATAGGAAATGGTGTGATAACCTAAATACTTACACTATTGATAAAATTCGTAGGTCACTACCTAAGAGAAAGTTCGTCCGTGCATTTACAAACGACTTACTACACTTACTTACTTACTTACTTATTTACGGTACCTACTTACTCATTTGTAATATTCTTAGAACTAAAAGTAGAGAGGTCAAGATTACTTTAAGGCTTATAATGAGACAGTCTTCTGTTAGTCAAAATCGGAAATGAAGTTTTGTGGTCAAAATTTCAAAATGAAAGTCTTCATTTTTGTTTTGTGTCGATAAAGTCTGGTGAACTGGGTGACTAACACCCGTGAATTCGTATATACCCTCAAGAACCAGTCCGTTTTTATACAACTATATGGGTACCTAAGAAAATATAAGATTCCCTAAAGTCCCATAGATAACCTAATGATTCACAAAGGTCCTTTGGGTTTAATTGTTATATCCACGAAATACAGTTTAACCATCTTACATTTAAAGGAATAATAAACTTCTTTGTGTAAAATCTATCATTAATTCCTTGGTAATCGGATAGGAAACTCAAAAACATATAATATAAGTAATATGAGAATGCAGTGTCACAATATAGTGACGGTCCATAACGATCATCTCCACCTTCAACCAATTTAGTACAGTATAATTGATGGACCATTATAGATCTTACGACAATGTATGTTCTGTAAAAGAGAAAAAATACTATTTTGTTACGTGCGAGAAAATAAAGAGTGTTATAAACATTCGAGTAATCAAAACAACACACTGGACGTACTAAAAACTATCTTCTGTGACAAATTTGTACTAATAATAATAAATAGGAAGTCTGTGTTTCCTCAGTTAAATAAGACTGTTTTGAAAAATTGTAAAGATTACATGTATCTATATAATTGTAATTATACGAAGGAAAGCCAAAGGTTACTGTATGAAGTTACCCGTATAAATGATGTTAAAATCAAGTTACTTTACATCCTCCGTGTATCCATCTTTCATATGCTTACAGATTAATACGACTTACTGAGGACGGTAAGGTTCTCGGTGATCAAACATATTAAGTTATTCCCTTCTTTGTATAAGTCTGTTAAGTTGAGTGGAAAGAGTATCACTAGTACTTACTATCGGTCCTAACCTCTTATATCCCGGTCTAAGAGGTAGGTAATTTTAGGTATCCTCAAAATATCAGATTCAGGGACTCGGTCTGATAAAGAGAGGCTCAATCTCAGACCAAGTGACTCAAGACGTCGAAATATTAATGTTCATAACTTCAACCTGACTTATAAAAAAGTCGAGATAGGTGTGTGTGTGTGTGTGCAATCCGACTTAGTCTTATTAGAGTTACTTCCCAGATTTACTCACAGAGCTATTACAAGAGAAATTAAAGGTTTATTATAAATCTTTTCAAAATTCTAAAAGAAAAGATGTGTTACATTTTTCACTAAATTTTTTTCTCTCTCACGCTTTCTGTATCATTACGATTAAGGATTCTAAGATCTTCTTTTATAAAGGAGAGGTAGTAAAACATAACTACTCTAGAGGTTGGATACTACTATATGAGATCTGTTTAATTTGAGTTCCATTAATATATAACCCGTAATCACTCAATATAGTAAAAGTCTTAGGTGTACGTTGTGTCCTGTGGACCCAAACTAGGGACCCAACCCTTCTAGGGGACCTCCTCCCGTACCGTTACGTGAGGTCATAAGAACGGACCTCTTAGGGGTTCCTGATGTCAGGTACCCCAACGTCTCAGACTGTGTTGACTCGTTGATTCGTGTATAAAAGTCAAAAGGAAAGAACTCAATTTAGAGGAACTTCGTTATAATGTCTCCTCTTTTCCATTATAGTCTTTTCCCTTTTTTATTACACTTTTCGTATCGTCCATTGTGTCTTTTACTTTTCTGTTATTCAGAATTCTCCTTAATTCCCTGGTCCATGTCGTCATGTTGATCGTAAAAGATCAAAGTACTTTCCTTTAACAAAAAGAATTTAAAAAAATCATAGAAATGAAGGAATCTCGAGAGAACTTAGTGACATGGTGAGGCTCATCAATTTACTATACCACTAGTGAATCCGATTCTACTGGGAATCAGGGTTTCTCCTCATTACGAATTTAAGTCATATAAGATTTGACTCATGTTTGAGTTTTTGTTACCTTTCTTGTATCGAGACACGTCTCACAGTACAATAACGTAAAAGGGAGAGTCTCTAGATTCGGTAGTCGATTGGATAGCAGAGAGAACAAATAACGGTTCGTACTATACATACAAAACACTGGAAGTTGTCGTGATATAGATGTTGTGAGGGTGTGATTTTCGTAAAGATATCTTTGTTTTTTCTTACTCCTTTTATTGAATAATGAATGTAACAAGATCCTAAAAATAAAAGTGGTCAACGAATTTTATCTGTACGAAGGTCATCCTTCATCGAGAAGATTCCATATTACTTCTTGTTTTACGTGCCTAATACTTTTTAACTATGAATCTTTGGAAAACGATATGATATTATCCTAAGTAGAAAATGATCTTCATGTTGGATTCTATACTTGATAAAAGAGAAGGATGACACTCGATTGTGATATTGTTTCTGGCCCAATCTCTTTCGTTAGACAAAGTATTGACACGGTTAGACACCTTTGTAAACTTCTTCATGGATGTATTATTATCAAAATCATACTACATCAGACTAAATAAAGACGAAAACAACGGTCTAAGTTTTTGGTGGTGGTTCCGGATACAGTTCCTCGAATGATGGATACAAAAGAAACTCGAAATACCAAAGTCCACAAAAGTTCAGAAATTAGGTAAAATGCAATAACAACTACACACCACTTTCTATCACCACAAAATGAGAAAACGCATACTGACGGGTCAAAAGGGTCTTAGTGAATAACTTCTCTGACAGGAAGAGGGTAACGTACAAGAACCGAGGAGGCAGATTTGATTGACTGGTGTATTCATACTTAAGTAACGAACCGAGAGAACAAGATAATTAGATACATAGACAAATATACGGTCATGGTATGACATTATTAATGAGATCGTACTATCATATCAAAGTTTAGTCCCTCGTACTATGTAGGTCAAAACACGAAGAATTCTGACCTAACCGATAAACCCCAAAAAACAAGTCAAGTCCGTGAGTCAGTACAGACTGAGAAACACTGGGGTACTTAGTGTCGTGCGGTCCGGAGGGACAGGTAGTGGTTGAGGGCCTCAAGTGAGTTTAGGTACAGGTAACTCAACCACTACGGTAGGTCGATAGAGTAGGAGACAGTAGGGGAAGAGGAGGACGGGAGTTAGAAAGGGTCGTAGTCCCAGAAAAGTTTACTCAGTCGAGAAGCGTAATCCACCGGTTTAATAACCTGAAAGTGGAAGTTGTAGTCAGGAAGGTTACTTGTGGGTCCTGACTAAAGGAAATCCTACCTGGCCAACCTAGAGGAGCGTCAGGTTCCCTGAGAGTTCTCAGAAGAGGTTGTGGTGTCAAGTTTTCGTAGTTAAACACCAGGGTGTGTTTAAAATCCTAATAAACAAGTTAACGGAACTTTTTTATGGTGACCTTAAAAGTCACTCTAACGTGACTTGGACAGCTAAAGAAACACACCCACAATAGTTAAAATTATTATAAATAAACAGGTTAAGAAAGTTCTATGAGTACCTTATAGAAAGGTAAGTAGACATGAAAGGAGTCAAAGAAATTAATTATCTAGAAAGTGAACGAATTTAAATAAGGATCCAAAAAAAAAATAATAAAAACTACGTCAATATTTACCTTAACAAAAGAAATAAAAACGAATACTCTCAAACAATCACATATCTTTGAGTTATCTAAAACACATAACTAAAACATAGGTCGTCGAAATGACTTAAACAAATCAGAAAGTCGAAAAGTGGTAACTTATACTACAATCGAGATCCAGACAGTATATACTGAAATTAATACAACTCCATATAACGGAGATACGGGTGAAAGACCTCGCGAAAAAAAAAAAAAATGATATTTACCTACTTCTTATAACAGTTTTCTAAAAAGACGTATATGACTCTACCAGTATACCAAAACTTAAGAAATTAAACAACTATTATCACATAGTGTTACTAACTAAACACCTATAGCTTTTTAGGAACGTAGAGACCCTATTTAGGACGAACGAGTACAACATACTCGGAAAATTACATAACAACCTAAGTCAAACGATCATACAACAACTCCTAAAAATACAGATACCATTAGATATTATAACCGGAAAAAAACCACACACACTGTAGAAACAGAGCAAAACCATAGTCCCACTACCGGAGTACCTTACTCAAACCCTCATAAGGAGGGAGACGTCACAAACCTTCTCAAACTCTTCCTATCTGCAAACGAGAAGAGATTTACAAACTATCTTAAGTGGACACTTCGTAGTCCAGGACCTGAAAACAACCTTCAAAAAAAAAAAAAAAAAAAAAAA
>SJYO01048061.1:10224124-10395363 GCA_006410555.1 Capra ibex | reverse complement strand
CTGAAGTCGTTACGCACTTGGCACTTGAAGGACTACAAGTTCGACCAAAATCTTTTCCGTCTCCTAGGTCTCTAGTTTAACGGTTGTAGACGACCTAGAACCTTTTTCGTTCTCTCAAGGTCGTTTTGTAGATAAAGACGAAATAACTGATACGGTTTCGGAAACTGACACACCTAGTGTCATTTGACTTCTTTTAAGACATTCTCTACCCTTATAGTCTGGTGGACTGGACGGAGAACTCTTTAGACATACGTCCAGTCCTTCGTTGTCAATCTTGACCTGTACCTTGTTGTCTGACGAAGGTTTATCCTTTCCTCATGCAGTTCCGACATATAACAGTGAGACGAATAAATTGAATATACGTCTCATGTAGTACTCTTTGCGACCTGACTTTCTTTGTGTTCGACCTTAGTTCTAACGGTCCTCTTTATAGTTATTGGAGTCTATACGTCTACTGTGGTGGGAATACCGTCTTTCACTTCTCCTTGATTTTTCGGAGAACTACTTTCACTTTCTCCTTTCGCTTTTTCAACCGAATTACGAGTTGTAAGTCTTTTGCTTCTAGTGCCGTAGACCAGGGTAGTGAAGGTACCATTTATCTACCCCTTTGTCACCTTTGTCACAGTCTGAAATAAAACCCCCCGAGGTTTTAGTGACGTCTACCACTGACGTCGGTACTTTAATTTTCTGCGAATGAGTAACCTTCTTTTCAATACTGGTTGGATCTGTCATGTAAGTTTTCGTCTCTGTGATGAAACGGCTGATTCCAGGCAGATCAGTTCCGATACCAAAAAGGACACCAGTACATACCTACACTCTCAACCTGACACTTCTTCCGACTCGCGGCTTCTTAACTACGAAGACTTGACACCACAACCTCTTCTGAGAACTCTCAGGGAACCTGACGTTCCTCTAGGTTGGTCAGGTAAGACTTCCTCTAGTTGGGACCCTAAAGAAACCTTCCTTACTACGATTTCGACTTAGAGGTCATGAAACCGGTGGAGTACACTTCTCAACTGAGTAACTTTCTCTGAGACTACGACCCTTCCTAACCCCGTCCTCCTCTTCCACTACTGTCTCTACTCTACCGACCTACAGTAGTGTCTGAGCTACTTGCACTCAGACTCACTTGAGACCCTCTATCACTACCTGTCCCTCCGGACCGCACGACGCTAAGTACCCCAGCGTTTCTCAGTCTGTACTGACTAGCTGACTTGACTTGACCTGACTTTGTCACAGACCTATTTTATATTTCAGGTTTTACGTAAGAACATAAAGACTTAACTTAAGAAGGTCCCACTTCCCCTTTTGATTGTTACCAGAATAGTCAAGTCAAGTCAGCGAGTCAGTACAGACTGAGAAACGTTGGGGTACCTGACGCGTACGGTCCGAAGGGACAGGTTGTGGCTGAGGGTCTCAAATGAGTTTGAGTACAGGTAACTCCGCCACTACGGTAGGTTGGAAGAAAAGGAGACAGTAGGGGAAGAGGAGGACGGAAGTTAGAAAGGGTCGTAGTCCCAGAAAAGTTTACTCAGTCAATAAACGTCGTCCACCGGTTCCATAACCTCGAAGTTGAAGTCGTAGTCAGGAAGGGTACTTATAAGTCCTGACTAAAGGAAATCCTACCTGACCAACCTAGAGGAACGTCAGGTTCCCTGACAGTTCTCAGAAGAGGTTGTGGTGTCTAGTTTTCGTAGTTAAGAAGACGTGAGTCGAAAGAAATATCAGGTTGAGAGTGTAGGTATGTACTGATGACCTTTTTGGTATCGAAACTGATCTGCCTGGAAACAGTCGTTTCATTACCAGAATATATATCTGAAATTTATACTATATCATAGGTAGTCGTTGTAATAAACACAAGAAATAAAAGATGACCCCGTTTCTGACAATTTTCAGTCGTCACAAAGTCTCTAATTTGTTTTATTTTGGATAGTTTCTATATACAAGAAAATTTATTCTATATTCGTTCTTGAATTATAGGGTTCGTTAATCGATAATAGCTTAAGACTTATTCTGTATAATAAGTCTAGGGGAAAATAGGTAGGTCCACCCTTATACTCTTTACCTTTAGAAAAAATTAGTTTCACAGGTAGAATTTATTTCTGTCTCCCGTGTTTAATCACCTTACTTAAGTAAACGAAAACGAACCTCCAACGGAGGACGTTAATTAAGTTAACTGATCAAATTAAAGAAATATGTAAGTAACTACTCCTATACTCATAAGTCAAATTTGGAGTGAACCGAGGTAAAAGAGGTCTAGGCGACTGAGTCTTAGTCACGTGAAGGAGATCAACAATACCAGAGACGATACACCTCTTTCTTAAGTCATAGAGGGGGAACGTTTCATACACTATTGCGTTAAGTGGGGGGAGGGGGTCGAGGATGGGATAAGAGTACAATCGTATAGATGACTTTCTTAACACATGCACACGCACACGTAGTTCTTGACTCAATTCGACGAGTCGCACTCCGTCTCCCAGCTGACGTACCCTGTGTCTTCTTTGCCATTTTGTGACCAAAAAGCAAGTATTCCATTTTGATATTTCCAGAAGGACTTACCCACCCTTTCACCAAGGAAAGTGAAGGAAAATTATAAACGGAATCTATAACTTCGTTTTAAAAGTTGTCCTCCACATTCTTATTGAAGTTCGGTCCAGAGTTAGTGGTAATAATGAGAAACAACAACAAGTCAGCGAGTCAACACAGGCTGAGAAACACTGGGGTACCTACCGTCGTGAGGTTCGAAGGGACAGGAAGTAGAGGACTCGAACGAGTATCGGTAACCCAGTCACTATGGTAGGTTGGTAGAGTAGGAGACAACAGGGGAAGAGGATGACGGAAGTCAGAAAAGGTCTTAGTCCGAGAAAAGGTTACTCAACCGATAAGCATAGTCCACCGGTGTCATAACCTCGAAGTCGAAGTCGTAGTCATGAAGGTTTCTTATCAGTCCTGACTAAAGGAAACCCTACCTGACGAACCTAGAGGAACGTCAGGTTCCCTGAGAGTTCTCAGAAGAGGTTGTGGTGTCAAGTTTTCGTAGTTAAGAAGTCGTAAGTCGAAAGAAATACCAGGTTGAGTGTGTAGGTATGTGCTGACCTTTTTGGTATCGAACTGATATACCTGTAAACAGCCGTTTCATTGCAGAGACGAAAAATTATACGACAGATCCAAAAAGTGCCGAAATGAAGGTTCTTTGTTTGTAGAAAATGCAAGTACCGACGTCAGTGGTAGACGTCATTAAAACCTCGGGTTCTTTTATTTCAGAGGGTGACAAAGGTGACAAAGAAGTAGATAAACGGTCCTTCACTACTCTTATCTACGGTACTGGAAACAAAAGACTTACAACTCAAAATTCGGTCGAAAAAGTGAGAAGAGAAAGTGAAAGTAGTTTTCCGGGATATCAAAGAGAAGTGTAAGACGGGAACCCAACATATTAGACGTATAGACTCCAATAACTAAAAAGAGGGGTGTTAGAACTAAGGTCGAACACGAAGTAGGTCGGGTCGTAAAGTGTACTACATGAGACATGTATTCAATTTATTCGTCCGACTGTTATATGTCCGAACTGTGTGAGGAAAGAGTGAAACCTTGGTCAGACAACAAGGTACAGGTCAAGACAACGAAGAACTGGACGTATGTCCAAAGGGTCCTCCTTCCATTCTACCAGACCATAAGGGTAGAGAAACTCTTTAAAGGTGTCAAACAACACTAGGTGTGTCAGTTTCAATATTAGTCACTTTGTCTTCATCTACAAAAAGACCTCGAGAGAACGAAAAAGAGACTAGGTCGTCTACAACCGTTAAACTAAAGACCAAGGAGACGGAAAAGATTTAACTCGAACTTGTAGACCTTCAAGTACCAAGTGTATGACAACTTTGGACCGAACCTCTTAAAACTCGATCGTACACTCTACTCACGTTAACACACCATCAAACTCGTAAGAAACCGTTATGGGAAGAAACCCTAACCTTACTTTAGACTGGTAAAGGTCAAGACACCGGTGACGACTCAAAAGGTCTAAACGACCGTATAACTCACATCGTAAAATTATCGTGGTAGAAAATCCTAAACGTTATCGAATCGACCTTAAGGTAGTGGGGTGATCGAAACAAACATCACTACGAGGGATTCCGGGTGAATTGACGTATGAGGTCCTACAGACCGAGATCCACTCACTGGTGTGGTAGTACCAATAGACCCCGTAATTCTAGTAAAAAGTTATGAAGAAGACATATAAGAACGGTGGAGAAGAATTATAGAAGACGAAGAAAAGTCAACGAGTCAGTACAGGCTGAGAAACGTTGGGGTACCTGACGTCGTGCGGTCCGGAGGGACAGGTAGTGGTTGAGGGCCTCGAAGGAGTTTGAGTACAGGTAGCTCAACCACTACGGTAGGTTGGTAGAGTAGGAGACAACAGGGGAAAAGGAGGACGGAAGTTAGAAAGAGTCGGAGTCCCAGAAAAGATTACTCAGTCGAAAAGTGTAGTCCACCGGTTTAATACCTCGAAGTCGAAGTCGTAGTCAGGAAGGTCACTTATAAGTCCTGACTAAAGGAAATCCTAACTGACCAAACTAGAGGAACTTCAGGAAATTCAGGATTCAGGCGAAGAGAATCCAGGTATGACAAAGACGGGAAATAAAGAGAAATCTCTCCCTATTTACATAAGGACGAAAGAGACCACCGGTGTGACTGTGTGTCTAATTGAGGATTAAGAAGAAAAAGTAACAGATTACTCCATTTTATCTTTGCACCTTCGTATGTATTTTACGAGATTAGAATTAATTTCACATGTAGAGTTACTTTAAAATGTATATATGGTCACACTAGGGGGTCAAGTGTCCTCGATAACAGGTGTGGCATCGGTTCGTTATGGTTGGGGTCTCCATTTGTGATGGTACTGAATATAGTGGTATGCTGTCTTAAAATACGTTAGTATCAGAAGACACCACAGAAAAACGAGTTTTAATAACGGTGAATGATCTATATAAGAATTATACATTTCTTTGGTCGGTGTTAGACCCCAGACGTTAAATATTTAGGTCTAGTAAGTAGAGGGATCTCTTATGTACTTTTGAAGGGAAGGTCTACCTAATCACAATTGTTTTACGTAATCGGTTTTTTTTTTTTTTTTTGGTTTTACTACAAAGAGAATAATAGATTGTATTAACGTCAAAAGAGTGTATCTTAAGTTTCATATCTATATTACCGACTAGATTTTACATTTAATTTTTACTTGACATCCAAAACGTATAAAATGACTAATAACTATGGGACATCTTAAATTTTGAACGGATCCTCAGGTATTACTACTTACCGAAACGAAATTCTTTTAAATATTAAAAGTAGATGAAATGAGGTGTGAAGTACTCGGATTAAAAACTCCCAAGTAATTAAGGGAAAGGAGACCACCGACAATATATAACAAACCTAAAGGTAAATACAGTAAAAAAGGAGATTAGACAAGACACGAGGAAACGTTTTAAATACATTAAGTCAAAATAGAAACTTGACAAAAGAAACGTGTCATGAATAAACTGAATTTAAAAGACCCACCTTCTTCCTACAAAAATAACAAGGAGCACCAACTAAATGGAATAAAAATATTTTGTTTTATAAAGGGGGTAAAAGGGGATCGGTGAGGAAGTAAAGACAATAAATGGTTAAGGGCTTTGACTGGTCACCCTCAGGAAGCCGTGGGCAGGGTGACAGAAGGGAGACGACGAGTATTAAGTATAAGAGTAGTGACCTCGGGACCGACGAGACTACTAGATTGTGCGGACGGACCAGGTGGGAGAGGGTCGACGTTAGGTAGATTATATTTGAGGGATTTGGAGACTACCGTAATCGGTTCAGAAGACGTCTTGTTAAATTTAGTGAGAAAGAGGAACAAGTTCTTACGTTCTTAGGTAAAATTTTCGTTCGTGTGGGATATCTAGTGGTTTCAACTGGATTCTCTAAAAGTAATATCACATTTCATTTATTCATGATAATCGGGTACATATTTCGGAGGAAGAATGTCTGAGAGACATTGATACTTTAGTTTATTTAACAGTTGATTATGATTGTTTTAGTACTTTCGTTATATTAAGTTTACTAATACTACTTACTTTTTTTTTAGGTGGGTGATGCACTTATAACCTTATCAACGATGTAAAACATTTGACTGTTCGGATTCTTTCCACAACCCATCCAATGTAGTAGAGCACCTTGTGTCATAATACCGTCCTGATATTTATTGCGGGACATAACACTCCACTACATTAGGAGGGTTTTGAAGAGATGTAAGTCTTACAAGGTTTTGTAAGTACGGAAGGTGCACGAAGACAGTAAATGGAGAATTCAGGTGGACCTAAGAAAAGAGTAGTCAAGTGATTTTATTTAATGTTACGTTACTTACTATTTGTGTGTTTACTTTATTAGACCGTCAGAAATCTATCCTCCGACCCCGTGTACCATACAAATGTAATAAAATATCCAATGAATTTTGAAGTTTACACTATATAGATTTTTATACAGTCTCCTGGAGTCAAATTAAAGTGACACAATTTACTGTCATATCACCACCTCCATTATCAAATCAGCGATTCAGCACAGGTTGAGAAACACTGGGGTACCTGACATCGGGCGGTCCGAGGAGGTAGTACCTTAAAAAGTCTTTTATGACGTCACTCAACTGTAAAGGAAAAGGTCTCCTAGGAGGGTTTACTATCTTAACAAATGAGTAAGAGTTTCGCTATGATATACAAGATAGACAAGTAGTTCTTCTGTAAAAGAAATTTACACAAACACGCACACAGGACAGAGTAATCGAAGTAAAATTAAAAGAAATATCGTCTTCGTAACGAATTTGGGGAAACATTAAAGTCTGGGATTAGGTTCTGAACATGTATAATCAGAAGTGATTTTTACGAGAAACTAATTAGTGACTCAATTTCTTACGGTAATCTAGAATAAAAGAACTACCAAGTGAATAAAAGAATAGGATTTTGAAGAGATGAACCTTTTCTGTGACACTTGGAAGAGTGTAGGTATTGAAATGGGTACTATAGAAAGATAAATTTATTGGAAAGACGACTGATATTTGATGTAGGACATTAGAATCGACTGAGGGGGGTAGGAAAAAAACAAAATGTAAAAGAGAAAGAAACACCTCTGAAAAATAAAAAAAGTAGACGGGAGTCGTCCAAGGATTAACGACTGATTTCGTAAGAGTACTACCGAAGAGAGTTTGGAATTAGTCTATTAAGATTGTAGAAAGAGTAGAGACATAACCGTAGATAACTAATTGTAAGGGGGTGGGGGAATACAAACTTAGAAGGACCAAGAACCAAACTCCTCACCAAAAGTAAACATTGGGTCTGTGGAACCCATAATGTAATTGTCTGAGATCTAGGATCAAGTCCGATGACCAAAATAACCGAAGGTGACTGTCGTAAAGACGTCCCCACCCATGGAGGACCCATGAGTACGACGACGACGACGACGATTCAGCGAAGTCCGCACAGACTGAGACACGCTGGGGTATCTGCCGTCGGGTGGTCCGAGGGGGGCAGGGACCCTAAGAGGTCCGTTCTTGTGACCTCACCCAACGGTAAAGGAAGAGGTTACGTACTTTCACTTTTCACTTTCACTTCAGTGAGTCAACACAGGCTGATCATCGCTGGGGTACCTGACGTCGGATGGTCCGAGGAGACAGGTACCCTAAAAGGTCCGTTCTCATGACCTCACCCCACGGTAACAGAACGACGACGACGACGACGATTCAGTGCAGTCAGTACAGGCTGAGACACGCTGGGGTATCTGCCTTCGAGTGGTCCGAGGAGGCAGGGCCCCTAAGAGGTCCGTTCTTGTGACCTCACCCAACGATAAAGGAAGAGGTCGGTAACGGAATCCACACCCATTTTCAGGTCCAAGAGGCGAATGGGTCAACTGACACCACTCCCTCCCTCAATAAACAGTAATGAAGACCACCCCAATCCGTAAGATCCAGGGGATCCGGAAGTGATTGTGGCCCTGTCACCCCCACAAGAAAAGTGACCCTCCCTCACTTTCAGGGGTAGAGGCCTCTCGAAAGGACTGTGGAGAGATCACCTCTTTCCCACCTCAGGAGAGGGGACCAGAGGTGTTTACGTCATCTCATCCTGGAGTAATGTAGAAACGTCCCTATTCTCGGACAGACAAGTCGGAACAGACTGTGGTTGAACCGTCCCCTAAACTTCTCGAAAGATCGACTCCACCGTAAGATCCGAGAGAGGAACCGAAGTATCCTAAGAGTCGTGGTGGAAAGATGGATAACGTTCTTTCTCTCAGATTGAATGAAAGTCTTCTAGAAAAGTATAGGTCAACAAGACTTCTTAATTGCTAACTGTGTCGATGGAGACTTACTGTCAGAGGATAGACATGTAGATGTGAGTAAGGAATCTACTACAGTAGTTTAGGGTGTGGATATTTTACTGAAGACACAAAACGACCTGGGATTCAGGTATTGAGGTCGAGTCACAGAGAGGACTTTAGGTTTGAGTGTATATGTAGAGGAATACACTGTAGAGGTAAAACTGTGGATTATCCATTTAAACTAAGAAGGGTAGAGATGACGACGGGTGTGGGGGGTGGGATGGGTGTGTGTGCAAACGAAGAGAGGATCAAAAGACTCTTTTATCGTTGTAGTAAGAAGTCTACGAGTACGACTTTGGTTACTTGATGAGAAAAGAAAAAAATGAAGTATGTGACTCATTTAACGTATCCTTTAGAATCTGGAAATTCAGAGTTCTATATAAAGATTGGTAATTTTTTTTTTAGGATGACGATAGGAGAGTCGGGTTCGGTGATAGTAAAACGTGGAGTCAAGTCAAGTCAACGAGTCAGTACAGTCTGAGAAACACTGTGTTACTGGACGCCGTGTGGTCCGGAGGGACTGGTAGTGGTTGAGGGTGGTGGTGGTTTGGGTGCAGGTAGCTCAACCACTACGGTAGGTTGACAGAGTAGTAGACAGCACGGGAAGAGGAGGACGGGAGTTAGAAAGGGTCATAGTCCCAGAAAGGGTTACTCAGTCGAGAAGTGCAGTTCACCGGTTTCTTAACCTCAATGTCGAAACCGTAGTCAGGAAGGTTTCTTATTGGTCCTGATTAGAGGAAATCCTACCTGACCAACCTAGAGGAACGTCAGGTTCTCTGAGAGTTCTTAGAAGAGGTTGTGGTGTCAAGTTTTCGTAGTTAAGAAACCGTGAGTCGGAAGAAGTGTCAGGTTGAGAGTGTAGGTATGTACTGGTGTCCTTTTTGGTATCGGAACTGATCTACCTGGAATCAGCCGTTTCATTACAGAGACGAAAACTTATACGATAGATCCAACCAGTATTGAAAGGAAGGTTCCTCATTCACAGAAAATTAAAGTACCGACGTCAATGGTAGACGTCACTAAAACCTCGAGGGGTTTTATTTCAGACTGTGAAAAAGGGGTAGATAAAGGGTATTTCACTACCCTGGTCTACGGTACTAGAAGTAAAAGACTTTCAACTCGAAATTCGGTTGAAAAAGTGAGAGGAGAAAGTGAAAGTAGTTCTCCGAGAAGTCAAGAATAATTGAAAGACGGTATTCCCACCACAGTCGACGTATAGACTCCAATAACGATAAAAAGGGTCGTTAGAACTAAGGTCGAACACAAAGTAGGTCGGGTCATAAAGAGTACTACATGAGACGTATATTCAAGTTATTCGTCCCACTGTTATATGTCGGAACTGTATGAGGAAAAGGATAAACCTTGGTGAGACAACAAGGTACGGGTCAAGATTAACAACGAAGGACTGGACGTATATGCAAAGAATTCTCCGTCCAGTCCACTAGACCATAAGGATCGAGAAAAGTCTCAAAAGGTATCAAATAACACTAGGTGTGTCAGTTTCCGAAACCGTATTAGTTATTTCGTCTTTATCTACAAAAAGACCTTGAGAGAACGAAAGAGCTACTAGGTCGTCTACAACCGTTAAACTAGGGACCAAGGAGACGGAAAACATTTTGGACGAACTTGTTGACTTTCAAGTGCCAAGTACATAACGATTTCGGACCGAACCTCTTAAAACTCGTAATAAAATGATCGCACACTCTACTCACGTTAACACGCCACCAAACTCGTAAGAAACCGTAACGGAAAGAAACCCTAACCTTACTTTTGACTAGAGAGGTCAAGACACCGGTGACGACTCAAAAGGTTTACACGACCGTATAACTCACGTCGTGAAAGTGTCGTAGTAGAAAGTCCTAAACTTTATCGAGGTGACCTTAAGGTAGTGGAGATGATCGAAACAAGTATCACTACGAAGGATTTCGGGTGGACTGAAGTGTAAGGTCCTACGGACCGAGATCCATTCACTAGTGTGGTAGCACTCATAGAACCACCCCTTCTAGAAAAAACATGTCAAGAAGACACATAAGCATGGTGGAGAAGAATTACAGAAGACGAAGACAATCCAGGTATGGTAAAGACAGGAAATAACTCGGGTAGAAACGTACTTTACAAGGGAACCATAGAGATTAAAAGAACTTCTCTCGAGACCAGAAAGGTAAGATAACAAAATGAGATAAAGAAACGTGACTAGTGACTTCTTCCGAAAGAATAGAGAGGAACACTAAGAAACCTTTTGAGATGCAAGTTTATCCATATAGGAAAAGAGGAAAGGAAAAACGAAGGGAAGAAATGTGTCGATAAACATTCCGGAGGAGTCTTTCGGTAAAACGAAATACGTAAAGAAAAAGAACTCCCACTAGAACTAAGGACAAGTTACAGTGTTTGGAGGTAGGTATCAACTAGTCCGTAAGACAGATAGTCTAGATCAGGGAATTTAGATAAAGAGTGAAGGTGACATATCAGCATTCCCTAAACTAAGTCCAGTATGGACTTACCAGATCACCAAAAAGAGGTGAAAGAAGTTAAACTCAGACTTAAATCGATATTCCACAAGTACTAGACTCCGTGTCAGTTGAGGGCCAGAACAAAAACGACTGACATATCTCGATGAGGTAGAAACCGATGTTTCTTACATTAGTTAGGTTAAAGTCACAGCTGGTAGACCACTACAGGTACACATCTCAGAAGAGAAAACAACAACCTTCTCCTACAAACGATACTGGTCACGCAAGAGAATCGTTTTGAGATAATCGGAAACGGGACGAAGTAAGACATAAGGTTCAGGTTTAAACGGATAATAAGGTCCACAAAGAACTGAAGGAAGAAAAGTAAGGTCAGGGGATATTACTTTTCCTGTAGACAAAACCCACAATCAAGATCTTCCAGAACATCCAGAAGTATTTTGACAAGTCGAAGAAGTGGTAATGACCAATCCCATATCTGAACCTAATGACACTATAACTTACCAAACAGAATCTTTGTTTGTCTCTAGTAAGACAACAAAAACTCTAACGTAGGTTTATGACGTAAAGTCTGAGAGAACAACTGATACTACCGATGGGGTAAAGAAGACTCCCTAAGGACGGGTGTCATCATTTATATTACCAATAGACTCAATTTAAGTGAGTAAGATCAAGTAGAATCAAGCCACTAAGGATCTTACAACTACAAGTCAGAACGGTAGAGGACAAACTGGTAAAGGTTAAACGGAACTAAGTACCTGAATTGTAAGGTCCAAGGATACGTTATAACGAGAAAATGTGGACCTGGTGACGTTATTGAAGGTCCAAAGAACAAAGGGTGGAAGAAAAGATAAGGAACTCAGATCAGGGTGTTCACAAACTCACTAGTAAAATTCTACGGGAAACAAGTTTTTATGGGTTACAGTGACGTAAAGTGAGTGACGACGACAATTCAGTGAAGTCAGCACAGGTTGAGACACGCTGGGGTATCTGTCATCGGGTGGTCCGAGGGGGTAGGGACCCTAAGAGGTCCCTTCTTGGGACCTCACCCAACGGTAAAGAAAGAGGTCACGTTCTTTCACTTTTCACTTTCACTTCAACGAGTCAGCACAGGCTGGGAGTCGTTGGGGTACCTGACGTCGGAAGGTCCGAGGAGACAGGTACCCTAAAAGGTCCGTTCTCATGATCTCACCCCACGGTAACGGAAGAGGTTAAGTGAGTGCCATTACATGTTTTAAGACGGAGTTGGGGACGATGGTAGGTGGAACAAGTATGACACGATGGTTTGACCGGAGTGATGTCTAGTTACCTCTCCAGTTTATGTTATATACGGATCCTGGACGTGTCAACGACATTCGTATATCTTTCAAGAATAGGGTCTATAGAACTCATAAAAAACAAGTCAAGAGACGAATTTACAATGAAATATTCTCTCTTGAAGAGGTTAGTGGATCGGATCAAATCATGGGAGGTTTATATTAAAAGAATTAGAGTAAGTGGGATTAAAAAGAAGTATCAACAATAGTGGTTAAGTGTATACCATCAAACAAATAAGTAACGAAAGACTAAAAGAGGCACCTTCTATTCGAGGTCACGGATCTTACACATTTACGAGTCATTTATAAACAACTAGTTAAAATTTAACTAGTTTTTATGAATAATAGTGTTAATTTTAAAAAAAGACCAATTACAATTCAGTGAACGAGTCAGCACAGACTGTGAAACACTGGGGTACCTGACATCGGGTGGTCCGAGGAGGTAGGTACCCTAAGAGGTCCGTTCTTATGACCTCACCCAACGGTAAAGGAAGAGGTTCCCTAGAAGGGTTGGGTCCCTAGCTTGGGTCCAGAGGGTGTAACGTCCGTCTACGAAATTGGAGACTCGGTGAGTCCTTCGGGTAGGGGACGGTTTATGTCCTTTCTAGTTTAGTTTCTATGTATAAATTGTGTATTACAAAGTCAAAAAAATACATAGTGGAAAAAACATGGGGTTCCTTCGTACGTGAATTTAATCGTGGTTTGATATTACCTTTTGTTCATTACTAGTAAGAGTAATTTTCAGACACGTAAGTCTCGAACAATTATAATATAAGGATAATGTAACTTTACAGATAGAAGAAAATTTGTTTAACAATCTTTATCTCTAAAAGGTAATTTTATGAGAAAGGATATTATATCTTTTTATTATCCTTTTTCGTTACAACGGTCTTAAATCTTGGTGTATAATGAAGACTTACTTTATATGTAAAAGAAATTATGAATAATAGTCGAATACTCAAAATTACCATCCTAAATTAAGAATACGAGTGAAGATAAAGAAACACTTAAATATTAGAGGATTAACGTCTACCTTCGTAATGAGATACTCGACGATCCCAAAAAACATAACGTAAAGGGGGGGTCAAACATTTCAAAGACCCTTAAAGACGAATAACTCGTCCTCTCTTTATATAAAGACTCCAATCTGAAGTGAAAGAAGTACTATTTAAGTCTTTTTTATTAACTTGTACATGTTTTTCCTCAAAAGATGATTTTAAAAGTCTACACGGGATACTAAAAGGACATAAAAATCAACAATCCTACTTTAAGTGGTTTATTAATTCCTTTAGTGTTTAGAATAAAACGTCATATGTTTTAGATGGGGAGGCACGAAACAGAATAGTTCGGAATATTCAAAAGAACTCTTTTAATGTTGTTAAATGTTTGACCAAAAGAACGTAGTCTAACAAATTAACGGATCGTTCGGTAAAGTGTAAGAGACAAATGTTGCCGTAAGGAACTAGAGTTTCAAATAGAAAGTCTCTATGAGGTGACCGAAAATTTCCGGGTCCCTTTTTGAAGGATGTAAAAAGTGTACAGTTTGTTTCCGTAAGTACCCAATTGGGGGAAGTTGAAAAAGATCGGTGTAGCGGAGATGGGTCGTACCGTTTATGTCAGAAAATCCAGAGTATGTTGGGTGTGGAACGTTCATAGAATATGGAAATGGACTTCGTGGAAAGGAAGAACGGACTGACTATCGAAGACACAAAAAAAGGTTCCCACTAAATTTTCAGTGTAAGAGATAACTTCCATTTAAGACTTTTCGAAAAGTCCAAAGACTGTAACGTTTATTTTCAGTGTAAGAGATAACTTCCATTTAAGACTTTTCGAAAAGTCCAAAGACTGTAACGTATTCACACTCAACAGGTTTCAACTTATTATATATCTAGGGTAGAAGAACCTCGAGGGTCTGACACTTTGGTGGAGGTGGATAAGGGGAAACTTAGGAAGGACTAGTCTTGATCTAATCCGAGGACGGAATATCACCCGAAGGGTCCATCATCGAATAAATGATAATTCTTGTGTGGACGGTTACGTCCTCTGTATTCTCTACGCCTAAGGTAAGGGACCCAGACCTTCTAGGGGACCTCCTCTCATACCGTTGGGTGAGATCATAAGAACGGACATCTTAGGGTACCTGTCTCCTCTCGGACCATGTCAGATGTCCCAGTGTTCCAGTCTACACTGACTTCTTTGAATCGTGGATACGTGGATGGAATATGTAGATAGTGACATGAGACATGAAAAGGTCCATCATGGAAGAGAATTAGAAGATAAAATAAGAACTTAAACCGGGTTATATCATGTCTTTCCTCTGTTCGAGTTACAAATGTCCAAACCCTGATGTTTTCTCTCTGTATTACTTTCTAGACTGATGGTAGCCTTGTAAAAACGAAAAGGATTCCATTTTCTGAATTTTAAACAAGTAAACTATTACTTTTTAAAACTTAGCAAAGAAAATTTCCTCTTAGGAATAGAAGTAATTCCGTCTTAAATATAACGATACCCTCCAAGTTTATATTATTTTTTATTATTAAATTTTATTTCAACGGGGAGCAGCCGTGACTGTTTCTGCTTTAATTGAAAAAAGACACTGCAACACCTTCAAAACAGATCCGACTTTCCTGTAACGGTATATGAAGGAAACAGAAGGTAAATAGAACTTTTACTCTATGGCCCGTTAAATGAGTGTCCCAAAAATTACTCAGTGTCATAAACTTCCGACACTTGACTCATTATAGTAAGTAAATACGAGAACAGGAGGTCGACAACAAAATATATTCTGTCAAACTTTGTTTCTTTTGTCTCGAGAAATAATTCGAAGTGATAATTCACCTTGATTCGGTAGAGTCCTTTATTACCGTAAAGTGTCTTCTCTCATTTTTTCGTATTTCACATTAAAAGGAGTTCATTGTTTCTCCATTTACCGTTTTCTTCGTATTTTATCACTGGTTATTTATTCATGAACCGTGACTTCTTTTCGGTTCACCGTGTTAAGACGTAGAATTAAAAGTGGTGTTCATTCAGTTGACACTCAGTTAAAATTACAAAATAGTTATCTAGGAAAAGAAAAAAAGAGGGGATTTCATAAGATCTTTTGATCGAGATCTTCAGTGAATTACGGAAGAATGTCCAGTGTGAACCTCTGATTTTTTTATTGGTTGTAGTCCGATCTTAGACAACAGGTTGATTAGGTAGTGGTTCAGGAATACGGATAATGTCTCGAAGTCAATGTTGAAGAACACGGACGGAGGAAGGACACAGAGGAGAGTCGAAGGCAGAAACATGTCTAGAGTATTGAAGAACGGATTTAAGAAACCTATCCGAAAATCGACACAAGAAAAGGACGGTGTGAGTAAGTAAATCCAGTATAGGCGTTTTTTATGTCAAGATTTCGTATTTAGATTAGTATAGTACGGAGATGAAATCTTTTGAAAGAAACTGTAGTAAAAGATTTTATAAGATCTCCGACATTCAAACTCACAAGAAATACTTTAAGAATAAGTAGTAGTTTAGTCAAAAGTCGTGCAAGACACACCGTTCGGGTTGTCCCTAAGCAGTGACACACTTTCTCTACATAAGGGGACGGGTGAACCTGAAATGAATCAAAGGATAACGACGACATTGCCAATGTTCTTCATATCACCGAATTTTGTTACGTTTAAATAATAGGATATCAAGACCTCCAGTCTTCAGGACATTTATTCCACAATCCTGACGGAAGAAGGACCTCCGAGATCCCCTGTTATGTAAGGGAACGGAAAGGATCGAAGATGTCCGGCGGACGTAAAAAACCGAGACCTAAGGAAAGAGGTAAAAGTCTCTGTCACCGCATCGCAGAAACTTAGAGAGAATGTGTGTGTCTGTGAGTGGAACCGGAGGTATCCGCATAGAGGAAGAGACAGAGATTGAGAGTAGTCCTGTGGACGGGTCCTTTAGGTCCTATAAGAGGGTACAGTGTTTCAGGAGTAAATTGGGGTAGTCAGAAAAAACGGGAGATTTAACTGTATAAGTGTTCAAGACCCCTAATGTTGTCTGTAAACCCCACCCCCACACCTCCGGTAGTGACGACAGAGAATGGTAGTAACAAATTGTCTTATCCGTCTATAAGTCACTGTAAAATTCTAAGAAAAATGAGAAGGTATAAAAGGTTTAAAATAGTATGGATATTCATCAGTGAAAGATCAAGTCTACCATTTCTTAGGAGGACGATACGACCTCTGGGCCCGAGGTAGGTACCCGGGTCTTCTAGGGGACCTCTTCCCTTACCGTTGGGTGAGGTCATAAGAACGGATTTTTTAGGGTACCTGTCTCCTCGGACCACCCGATGTCAAGAACCCCAGCACTTCTCAACTTGTTCCGACTCTTTGATTGTGTGTGTGTTTGTCATTAAAAGATCGATACCTTTTTTCAAAATTAACATTTTTAATACGAGATAGTTAAAGAGTTGACTTTAGATCTAAACGGGAGTACTATATGTAAAATCAGTGTATACGATCTGATCCGTCATCCTGCGAGTGTCAAGGGAAGGGGCTGCGAGAAAACAATATTAGGAGACAGAGAATGTGTCTTTGACCCTTTCAAATTGTGGTTGAAAGTTAAACCATTTACGGAGTGAGTTTCCAGTAAGAAAATGATCGAGAAGGGACTGTGTGAACCCGAACTGGTGAAGAAGGAAACAGGGAGGTCTCTTATCTAAGGGGAAAAGACCTTTAAATGTCTTAATAAATACAACTTGGAAACGGTAAGGGGAGATCTCCTGAGGTCCTATTCCTAATACAGAAACTGAAAGACATGTAGGTCGTGAATAGTATCACGAGACGTGGTGGTGACTTATTTTCGAACTCGAAGATTTATTCTAAAGAAACCCTTACCATGTAAATTTTTATACAGACAATTAAGTAGGAATTCCGATGCCCTATAGTGTTTAAATAACTTGATGATCCTACAAATTTAATGAAAGCACACACACTTCGTTACGGACTTCCAACATTGTGTTGTGACTTTCACGTCTAAAAGGTCAGTATACAACTTCACTCATATTTGTCTGATTTGAAAGTGCTTATAAAACAAGTTTAAGTTTATTGGAAGGAATAAACAATTATTAACAAAATTGTTAAAAATGACAGGAAAATTACTATAATATGTACAAAATATTTCCTACAAAGGTGAATAACTGATAAAATCTAATATAGAATACCACACCAAAATTACACACCTAAAGATGTGTACTTAGTCCGAAAATTTCCATAATAAAAAGACTCGTCGAGATGACTTTACTAGACGAGGGACGAGTACACGTTGTCCAAGTCTTGTTGTTAAGAAATTTTCAATAAAGTTAGACCCAGAAATAATTCCCATTTATACTTTGATCTAATTAAATGCAATACCCGACTGGGTAAATAAAAAATACTTAGTCGCTTACACATGAATTACGTGCACTGTAAGTAAGGTTTCTGTAAGACAGGACTATAATCAAGGTCAGGGTGGGGTGATTCCTTAACCACATAGGTTTTTTAACCCCTTCCTTAGTACAGATAAGATTGGAGTGACCGTAGGAGATGAAACTGATTAAACTCAAAACGGTGACTATGAATAGACGTAAGGTACATCCAGTTAAATTTATTCCACCATCATAAGTTGAACAATATGAGTCATAGTGGTCAAGAAAAAAGATAGACGTAAGTGAGTTTTATTGTCTCATCTTTTAGACTAGTCATTAAAATTTTCGTGAAATTAGGAAGGATGAATAAACGGAAACAAAGGTTTATACTTTATGATCTTGTATGTTCACATTAAGAGTACTCACACATATTTATGGTGGGTAGGTAAGGAGAAGAAGAGGGAGAGAGAAAGGGTTGATACGGAGTTTCGACCCTCTCCAATGGACCTGATCGGACTATTAAATCAATCAATCTTTTTTCGTTAGAGATTAAACTCGTAATAAATCCCTTTTACTTTGTAACTGACATGTAATAAAGGGTCCGACATAATCGTTACTAGGAAGAAAGGACCTCATGTAGATTTCCAAAATGATAAGGCACATAAAAAATTTGGGTGGTATATACCTACTGTCGATGAAGAGACACTTCAAATCACCTTAGTAGTCTCTCGATTCCGAAATAAATTTTTTTTTTTATGGTTAAGTTTTGTAATTAAATAGTCAACTGGGTCTTCATTGACCAGAGGTTGTCTACTATGTCTAATTGATTTTGACATTACTGTTTAAATATTTAGTCTGTCGAACAAGTAATAAAAATCTTTATAATTACGGTTCACGAAGTTTTGTGTTCACAATCATTCGATAAAGAAATATCTGTTATTGAAGACGACGTATGATTAAAATTTTAATCCTTCAACTGTCAACTTTCAGTTCAGTCATTTGCTTCAATTCGTTAGACAAAATGTAGGAGTTCGATGTTAAAAAGACAGAAACAATTTTCATCTAATTGTATCAACATACAGATCATGTTAAAAGAAAGTAAGATGAAAAGATCTTTATGTCAATGATTTATAATAGGAAATTTAGATGGACAGGTTTTAAGGAATATTGAGTTTTAAACATAGTCGTTTTATAAACAATTAGTAACGATGTTACAGAATTAAATTGAATATTAAGTGAATTACAGTGACGTAAGATGATGGATTTAGAGTTTCACGAGAGTAGTTCACTAGTAAAGATCAAATAAAGACTCTAAAACGAACAGTCTCTGAAGTTTTTTGAATTGTAGTTACTCTCACGTGCAATGAAATTCCAGTCCTCCTACAAAAGACTTTTATAGTGGTATTAGAACTCAAGTCTGAGATCAGGTCTTAGATCTGAAGTCTAAACAGGAGAATCTTTTAGGTGTGTGAGAGGTACATTTTGTGTTAAACAATTTTATAACTAATACTAACGGAAATTTATTGTCGCTGTCTAGTGGTTATTCCACTAATTATTTGTCTTTTGTAGTACTTTTATATAAGTCTGAATCTTACAATAAATTAGTTCAATTTTCACTTTAATAAAATTGGTATCTTCTAGAAAAAAAATTCCTTGTAAAAATTTTAAATGGGGTCCTAAATCAGACATATAGTGTAATGTACTTTGTTATGGTAGTAAGAAAATTTTTTGAATGCATTCATTTCTTCTAACTGTGAAATGGAACCTTTTGGATTGTGTTTACGTGTGTGTGTATGTGTGTGTAGAAGTGTAGTTTTTCAATTACTGTTAAAACTATCCTCAAAAGGATTGATTCATCGATACCACTTATTTTGATTTATAAGGAGTGTTGTCTCAATAACTTGGTTCTGTTTTTTCATTATTGACTCTGTTTCTCTTCAAGTTCAAAGAGACCGATTAGTCTTAAGACCTTTGGTTATTTCCCTAATACATTTGTATTACTTAAAGACCTTTAGATATGAAGCTATCATTATTTATCACGAAAAAAATATTTTCTGCTATGTCATAAACGTCTTATATATGTAAATATACAAGTTATATATGTATACATACACATTTATATACTTAAATATACATAAGTAAGGTAAAGATCTCAAGCGTTTGTCAATGATTTACCGAAATAAGACACATATGTGAACAGGAGATCACAGACACCTCCAACAAAGGTTCTTAGGTACCTATGAGTTCGGGGAATATATATCATCCTAAAAGTACATGGAGTGTGTGCGTGTGGGATACATAAAATTTAGTAGAGATCTAATGGATGTTATGGATTATGTTACATTGACGATACATTTTCATCATCCTTTATATCACATTTATGACACACGTACCAAAGGTCAAACACCGTTTAAGTTTAAAACAAAAACCTTGAGAGACCGTAACAAAAAAGGTTTATAAAAGGTAAGTACCAACCGATTTAGGTTTCTACGTTTATGTCTCCCGACTGACATAAAGGAAAAAAAAAAAAGGTAAATCTTAGTATCTCACACGTACTATCACACCATTTAAATTTATAATTGTGAAAAGACCTATAGACTATTGAAATTTATGAAATTTTACAGAAGTACTTATGTTACACGTATAGCAATACCTTGGTTTGAGTAGGTCGTTAGACTTACAAGATACGTGTTTATATTGCTCATGAGTCTCTCACATTAAAATAGATAAAGATACGTATCTAAACAAGTCGTCTTGAGGTCTCCCATGTCTTGTCGTCACGTACACACGTGTGAGTCCGTACAGGCTGAGAAACCCTGGGGTACCTGACGTCGGGTGGTCCGAGGAGACAGGTACCCTAAAAAGGTCCGTTCTTATGACCTCACCTAACGGTAAAGGATGACGTTCTCTATAAGAATTGGGTCCCTAGATTGGACACAGAGGACTCAGAGGACGTAACTTCCGTCTAAGAAATGGCGTACTCGGTAACCCCTTCGGGTGTCTTATTGGTGATGGTTTAGTTACAAAGGTCGAGAATATATATTCATTCTTTAGTGATTATCTCACCAATTGTCTTGTTAGACATTTTAATTGTAACCCTTCCCATAAAGAGAAGGATGACGATAAAGAGTCCGAGGTACCACTTATAGTAGTTAACTCCTGACTCCTACACACCTACACGTTCACTCCTACACATTTTATTTGATTTTTAATGTAATAATTGTTGAATTATATTTAAAAGTAAATTTACCGTTTAAGAGGGTCCGTAAATTTTTATAAACGTTTGTCTAACAATCTACACTATCTATTTGTTTCTATCACATCGATGTCGTAATCACTGACGACGGTCGGTTCCTAGTTGATCTTTAACTCTAACTCGTCGACACTACAACGTCTCGTTCAATTAACGGTTCTATTAATGTTTATTACGTATGTTTTTAATTAAAGGTGTGTTAAAAGTCCCCATTATAATAATACATAACTTTTGTCACACTTTCCGTAAGACCGGGTAACTGGATACTTACTTATTTACTTCCCTTTTTTTCTTCTTTCCTTACACCCTCCTTCTTTTCGTTAGTCTTTAAATGATGGTAAGTAGAGGGATGTTACTAAGACTTGTTAAATAGAAAGGAAGGAGTGCAGGAGGGTGTTTGGGCATAACTCAACGACGGATGCAGAAGTCAAGTCAAGTCAGCGAGTCAACACAGACTGAGAAGCGCTGGGGTACTTAGCGTCGTGTGGTCCGGAGGGACAGGTAGTGGTTGAGGGCCTTAAGTGAGTCTGAGTGCAGGTAACTCAAGTCACTACGGTAGGTCAGTAGAGTAGGAGACAACAGGGGAAGAGGAGGACGGGGGTTAGGAGGGTCGTAGCCTCAGAAAAGGTTACTCAGTTGAGAAACGTACTCCACCGGTTTCATGACCTCAAAGTCGAAATCGTAGTAAGGAAGGTTTCTTTAGGGTCCCAACTAGAGGAAGTCTTACCTGACTAACCTAGAGGAACGTCAGGTTTCCTGAGAGTTCTCAGAAGAGGTTGTGGTGTCAAGTTTTTGTAGTTAAGAAGCCGTGAGACGGAGGAAGTGTCAGGTTGAAAGTGTAGGTATGTACTGGTGTCCTTTTTGGTATCGGAACTGATCTGCCTGGAATTACAGAATCCATATATGATTGTATGTTTCTTCTTGTCAAGAACGTAGGTACCCTAAAGATAAGGTCTTAGTCCTACGTACATTTGTTTGTTCCATTAATTTCAGGTCCTTAAACTTCTCTTACTCCTCACCTCCGACACCGTATGTTGACTCCTGCCAAAATTATTTACTCTAAACTTGACTTAGGATTTCTTACACTTTCCTCCTTCGAAAAGACTGTTTTCCTCCCTGACGTAACACTTGACTCTTCTGTAATACAGGGTTCTCAGATTCCATCGGTTTGTGTAAATAGTATCACTTTATGATATATTATTTGACGAAAAGAGAAACTGAAAAGAACTTCTATTAGTTCTACGATAATCGAGACAACACTGATTCCTGACTAAACAAAGACCCATGGTATGGGTTTTAGATTCTATAGTTTCCGTTAAGACTCGAAATCTGTGACAACAACAAGGTAGTGATTCAGTTCAGGTTGAGAAACACTGGGGTACCTGACGTCGTGTGGTCCAAAGTGACAGGAAGTGAGAGAGGGTCACAAGCGAGTTTAAGTACGGGTAACTAAGTCTATATCGATCTTGGTATTTTATAATACCCGAAATATAATCTGACTGAACACTTATATCTAAGAGAAAAGACACTAAGTATCGAGTGTTAAAATTTCTATTTAGTCTCTGGGGTGAACCGATACCAAAGCAAAGTAAAAGATCGTTTCCTATCTTTGATATTAGTTCTACAAACGAATCTCTCATTGGGTCGTCGTTTAATAGTTACTCGGAGTTAAAACATGATTGTAGAATGATCGTAATAAAGACAATCGAGTATGTCAAACACATAATCGATGGTTTGTAAAGATGATAAACAATAATAGTATAATCTCTCGAGTACGACCAAATATAGAGGGACTAGAAAGACGTATCTGACGGAGATGAGGGTAAAAGGTCGACCATTTAAGGTTTCGTCCATAGTAGTGAACAAGGTCCTTCTAAAGGTTAGTGGGAATGAGGACGAAGAGAGACCTGGATAATCTATGGTAATAGTCAACTAATATGTCCCAAAAAATAGTCGATGTGATCTGATCACTTGTAAAACTAGTGTATATCCTCCCGTACTTATAACTAAATCATTTTACAAGTAACTACAACCCTTCTTTACAGGATATCCTCTGGAAGGGACAAGTCTAGAGACTACCAGTCCGTGTTACTACACTCTTAGTGATTTGACTTTTAGGATATAAAAAATTAAGAAGTTAAATTTATTTGCCTGAAAATTTGTCGGATCTAACCTAACAAGTTCGAGGTTCTCGATTTGGTCAACATCTCTCTCCATGGTATTTACTCCTCAACCTACTGAATTACTGTGGAAGGGTTGTTTTCTCGGTTTTAGATAGTTATAAAAGACCACGGTAAATCGTTTCTTCAATCCTTCCTATCCGGTTTCTACTATTATTTTAACTCTCTAAAAAGAGTTTGGAACCCGACGAAATAAAACACAAACAAAAACGGGGATACGGATCAAAGGATAACCCCAATTTCAACTACGACATACTGTAGAATTTTCTTTAACTCTTCTTCGACCTTATAACCGAGAAGTTTCTTTCTTTTCTCACTTACGTCTTAAGTCGAATCTTTCTTACACAGTATGTTCTTTTATTAATATTCTTTCTTTTACATGATCTTCGTATGAAGTAAAGGCGAATTTACATTGACCTTTTCTAGTAAGGAAAATCCTCAATTTCGGTCCAGAAATTTTATACGAACCTTATTATGGTTGTTACCATCTGCTCAATAAAAATTTTGTTGTCTCTTAAACCCTGTTTTGATATTAGTTTAAGGAGAATGGATTTTCGTTACGTGTGCCCATAAAGTACCCTTTGTAGCTGATAAGACTGTCGTTTCTTAGTGACTGTTAAACCAAACCCTACAAACCAGGTAAATTATTGTCACTCGAGGGAAGTGAGTTTTCTTTTTGTTCATACAACCAAATGTGAATCTCTGTCTCGATTACAGTGGTATTAAAACTCACTTAATTAAACGAGACGATATAATATTAATCACCCATACAGGACGAACGTATATGATTCACTCATAGATAATATACCCTCATTTCAAATATTTCTTTCAACAACACGGTGTTGTCACCATTCAAATCGGTACTACTTTTGAGAGTTTCTCTCGTACTGATTAATAATTTAAGTATCTACACTCTTCTCAGTGACGTAAGTCTTCACAGTAGTAAAGTATTATAATTACTTACCCAACTATCATGGTCAGATAGATTTTCCAGTGAGGTCGACACTGTAAGGAAACCATTAGGAAGGTAGTTATAATTCTGTTCTCATTTACAGTACGAACACACACCAAATGAAAATTTTGGTAAATCGTTTCCGGTTCGGTAACATTAAGAAGATCGGTGAGTTACATCTTCCTTCGGTCCCTAATAAAAATAGAGGGAAGACGTTACCTAGTTGTCTACTACTACGAAGGTGGTCAGTTTGATTTTGTACTTTTTGAGTGGTTCCCGAGAGTCATATGTAGTCCTATGGAAATCACAACTTTCTTAGCTGGTAAGAGATCTTTGTATATAAGAATGTCCGTTGTTCGAGTTTGTTTATAATGGTTTTACAATTGACACATTGTCCATGATAATTTTTTGGAATAATTTAGTGAATATATGAATTATAGACGAAGAGGAAAGAAGAGGTCAGACTTTTGTACACTTTACGGGGAAGTCTTTTATTTATAAAGAATAGTGAACATACATGAATATGTATCCTGTACCTCTCTACTGTTGGTAATTAAGTAAAAGGTAGAGGGAGATGGGTTTAATTCAATCGAAAACATAAACTTCTTGAAAAAAAAAGGGATGTCTTGTTTCATCAACTCTTTTAATAAAAAAGATTCAGTACGTTGGTGTTTGTAAATATTCTCTTTCATGTTTCGTGTACAGTGTAGATACCTCAACATTAATAGTACCGTTCTATTTTGGTAATTGATGTCAAGAGGCACCTTGTGTGTTAGTTAACTTCTTAGGAAGTGTATCACCAAACCAAACGAACGACTTTCGGTACACTCCACGAGAAGGATGGTCAGTAAACAAATCAGGTAATTCTCCACTCTATACACATAACTCTCCACCATTTTATACCACCGTTTTTCGTGTTTGGGTCCTCTGTCTGACGGAGACACGTTTGGGGTCGGATGTTAAATAATGGACACATTGAAGTCTGTTGTGAAGAGACACGTAATGGTCGGAGGTCCCGACAAAGATGTAGACATTTTACGCCTATGATTATCAGTGACGGAATATCCCAAAAACATACCTACTTTCTTCAATAGTATATAATTCACGAGTGTGTCTTAGACCATGTACTCTTAAAAACACCTTTATAGTCAAAGGTAACGACACTAATGTACACGAGGGATCTAGAGTCACCGAGTTTTTAGTCAGGAGCTTTATACCTATCATTTACAAGGGGTCACTACCGACAACATTATGACTTAACCTTATACCTCATCTTTAAGTATCTTGAAAAAGGTTTACAGTCAATTAAACCAGTCAACTGGATATTATTAATATATTTTGTGAATGTCCTTATTCGGTACCGAAAATGGTATTTCCTGTAATATTAGGGTACTACTTTTCATTATTTTTACATCCCATATCTTTTACGACTTATTTACGTACCTGTAATAAATTTTGAAAAGTTCAAAAAAAAAAAAATTAAACGTACTTTATAAACCTCACTTTCTACACATACTAAAACCTTTCCCCTTTATACCAACCCATTACGTCAAAAAAACACGGATTCCTCAGTCTCTCCACATCATCCTCTACGAATCTGTTTATCTAATCTAAAACGAATCCTTTCAGCTCCTTGAATTTATAACTCTACTCTTTCGGTCTTCTTCACAATTTGTCTTGTCTCTATTTTAACTTAGACTAAAAATCTTTATATTATACCGTCATCATACCTCTTAATACACTTTTAAAACCATTTGATAAGACCATTTTGTAACGAAACTTAAATACGAAACTTAAAAGTGTAGGTGGGGTTGTGTCAAGTCTTTAATATTTTAATTTATTATTCATAGTTTATATAGGTATAAGTTTCTGTTCCGTTATGAGTTACCTAGTCTTTTCCTTGTTTTTGGGTCTCACCACTCTTACGACTGTAATTCGAAGTCAGGTGATTATAACACTAAGTCTTCGTTTTTCTCAATAAAGTGAATGACTTTATTCAGTCTCTTTCTGTTTATAACATATAAAAGTGAATATACACCTTAGATTTTTTGTTTACTTGTTTATACTGTTTTGACTTTGTCTGAGTCGTTATGTCTGTTGTTTGATCTTCAACGGTCTCCCCACGCTTTATCCATGTCCCCAATTCTCCATCGTTGATGGTTAATACTTTATTTATTCAGTGTCCCTACATGTCGTGTATCTTGCATCGGTTATTATGACATTATTAAAACATACCACGTAAGTCAGTCAGTCAGTCAAGTCAGCGAGTCAGCACAGGCTGAGAAACGCTGGGGTACTTACCGTCGTGCGGTCCGGAGGGACAGGTAGTGGTAGAGGGTCTCGAGTGAGTCTGAGTACAGGTAGCTCACTCACTACGGTAGGTCGGTAGAGTAGGAGCCAGCAGGGGAAGAGGAGGACGGGGGTTAGGGAGGGTCGTAGTCTCAGAAAAGGTTACTCAGTTGAGAAGAGTACTCCACCGGTTTCATGACCTCAAAGTCGAAATCGTAGTAAGGAAGGTTTCTTTAGGGTCCCAACTAGAGGAAGTCTTACCTGACCAACCTAGAGGAACGTCAGGTTCCCTGAGAGTTCTCAGAAGAGGTTGTGGTGTCAAGTTTTCGTAGTTAACAAACCGTGAGTCGGAAGAAGTGTCAGGTTGAGAGTGTAGGTATGTACTCGTGACCTTTTTGGTATCGGAACTGATCTGCCCGGAATCAGCCGTTTCATCACAGAGACGAAAACTTATACGATAGATCCAACCAGTATTGAAAGGAAGGTTCCTCATTCGCAGAAAATTAAAGTACCGACGTCAGTGGTAGACGTCACTAAAACCTCGGGGGGGTTTNTGTCAGGTTGAGAGTGTAGGTATGTACTGGTGTCCTTTTTGGTATCGGAACTGATCTGTTTGGAATCAGCCGTTTCATCACAGAGACGAAAACTTATACGATAGATCCAACCAGTATTGAAAAGAAGGTTCCTCATTCGCAGAAAATTAAAGTACCGACGTCAGTGTTAGACGCCACTAAAACCTCGGGGGGGGTGGGTTTTTTTTCAGACTGCGACAAAGGTGACAAAGGGGAAGATAAAGGGTACTTCACTACCCTGGTCTACGGTACTAGAAGCAAAAGACTTACAACTCGAAATTCGGTTGAAAAAGTGAGAGGAGAATTACACATTTTTATAACTCAGTGATACAGTATGTGGACGTTGATATGACATTCAGTTGACGTGAAGTTATTTTACATTCTTCGTTCTTCTCACTGAAGACCTCATTACTCCTTTTGTTCTTGGTACTCACACTACGTCCTCATGTCGATCTAAGTGAAAAAATGCACCCGTTGTTTTCTTAGAGTGACAAAGTACCTTTTTCGGACTTGTGTCGACGGATCGACTGACCTTGTAGTCGAAAATATGTCCACATATATGGACTTCTTTCGTACTTTTCAATGGACCTGACTTGAACTAGGTTTAATTAGAAAATGGTTGAAATACTCTCCCTTCCTCGGGAGTCACTTGTTGAACCTTGGATATAACTGACTACGAAAACTTGACACCACGACCCCTTTTGAACTCTCAGGGAGCCTGTCGTTCCTCTAGGTTGGTCAGTTATGATTTCCTTTAGTCAGGACTTATAAGTAACCTTCCTGACTGCGACGTCGAGGTTATGAAACCGGTGGACTACGTTCCTTACCTGAGTAACTTTTTCTGGGACTACGACCTTTCTAAGTTCCGTCTTTCTCTTCTCCCGTTGTTTTCCATTCTACCAACCTACCGTAGTGACTAAGTTCCCTGTACTTGAACCCGTTTGAGACCCGCTGTCACTCCCTGTCCCTTCGGACCGTACGGTGTCAGGTACCCCAGTGCTTCTTAGTCAGTAGTGAACCGTTGACTTGTTGTTGTTGACCTGAACTTCGTATCCCTTATAACATAGGTTGTATTCATATGATGTTCTTATGAGGGGTACCTTCTTCTTTTTGATTTTCTTTTTACTGGTTTTTGTAACGGTTACATTTTTTATTAAGTGACTGTTTTACCTTCTATTCTTGTTAATCTTTGACAGAAAGTTTATACTTTCCATACTAGGGTTTCATATTGTAATTATTATGAACGAATTTTTTACTATTTAACACTTTGTTTGTTGTCTGTGTATAATTGGTCCTACACAACCGGTTTTTCTTTTAAGGGAGTCTTTTGGTCCTTTGTTTCTGACATTAATAATTTTACTTTTGTTTTAATTAACCTATGTTAATTTAAATAGAATTTAGTCAGTTTACCTTTCGTCATTCAACTTTTGTTATTTACTATTGAGTATATCCTGTGTTATTTAGTAAAAATTACTTTATTAAAAAAAATTAAAATTTACTTTGTAACATTTGTGTCTTTTGTCTAATCTTCACGGTGTCATGCAAATTATGTTCTCTTTCTTAACTCATCGTAAAATTCTTACTGACTCTTAAAAGGTCTACATTTCTTATTGTATTCCAAAACCAACTTTTAAGCATAGATAACGACTTATCGTATTCTTTATTTAGAGATAAAACTATACCTTAAATAATTCATATTTTGTGATTTTCCTTTTCTTCCCCATAATATATTACTCTGTTTCCTTCTCCGACCACTCTTGTATATTATTAAAACTTAAACATACGTGGATTTTAGTACTTATTCACAAAATTTTTTAGTACTCTTGAATGTTCCTTTATATCCTTATACCGTTTTAGAGAGAGAGTCTACTACTATTTTGTACATCCTTTTTTCAGGTGATTCTATGTCTATTACACTGCAATTTTTGGTCGTTTTTATTTAATAATTATCTCTTTAAACTTGAGGTGTTTATGTTTTACATACGAAAAATTTCGTATGTACCTTGGAATTGTTTTCAATTGGTGTGTGATCTACCTTTTCTTTATGTTTATGTAAAGTTTCTTACCGTAAGATTTCTGGTGTAAAAACTGTCACTATTGTGACTCTTGAAAAGATTCCGAAAGATAAAACCAAAGACTAATCTCCTAGTTTTATAGTTCCGATTAATATTACTTACATTTAAATGGGTCCTTTATATTTTGGACTAAAGTTTTTGTATTAACATTTTGAGTTTCTTAACGTCGAGAGATATCTTAAACACTAATGAATTTATACTCGCATAAGACAACAACATGAAAAATGAATTTAGAATAATTGGACAAAGAACTAAATACAAGAGTAGAAATTTTATTCCACTAAGTTCATGTATTGTCAATCCTAAGGAAGGTCAAGTCATTAATGTACTGTTACGTAGAAAATAAGAAAGTTGAAGACATCAAAGAGCAACAAAGAATATGTTTATCAAAGGGAGAGAATTTTATCCAACCTCCTGGACTGTTTAGAGTGGAACTCAGTACAAGACGGTAAGTGATTAACGTATTGAAGTGTATTCGATGAATATGAAAATCGAGTCGAGAAGGTAGAGACTTTCCTTCCTCTTTTAATTAAGATAGAGTCAAAAATTACTACACTTTTACAAAACATTCAAGTTAGTTACGAAGAGTTTTATTAACATCTCATGGATGATTTACGATCCGTAATTCTCATTATCTTTCTACCTGTCGATCTCACATCTGACATCTTCCGTAGGATAATTAACTAGGGAGGAGTATAGAATGGACAGAGGGGTAGAAAGAATTACTGAAATCTATAATCTATCCATTTATGGATAGAGGTTTGTGATCATAAATAAGTCGTGTTCGATATGACGAAGTAAACACAATCTGAGTGGTATGTGTTTTCATAATTGTTCCTTCAGAGGGGTACCCTTTTGATCTGTGTACTTCGGATTCGTATAAAAACACCAAGATAGTTTAAGGTCATAGTCTGTACCAAATACCTATAAACAAATACCATAAATAACTCATAGTATTGTATTTTCCGAAAGTTGACAAACGTTCTAAGTTATCAGTCATCCTGTTCGTGAAAAAGACAAAAAAGTATTAAGTATGATTTAACTACGTCCTTCTATCGTACGTTACGAAAAAACCAAAGACTTAATCTCTGTTTTTCACCTAGTGAATATATAAAAAAAAGACGACCTTTAATATATAAGAGGGATAGCTCCTAGATCATCTCCTAAACTCTTACCCTTTAATCAATCAAACGGAGTATACTACTATTGGATGTGACATTAAGTTCGTTTAAATGAAGAGTTCTATTCATATTCCGTATTCATATTCCGTAAGTCTTTCTTTATAATAGAGTCGACAAACACCTTAAAAGTATAGATAGAAATTTAAAGTATGGTCGTTACTTCATACTAAGGGAACGACATTGAAAATTGGAAATGTTATTTCTAAAATGAAAACCGGTTCCGTTTAAAAGGAAAAGTATCGTAACTTTATAAAGATTAAATACCAGTCTACCTATAATTCGTTTAATTTTCTGTTTTATGAGTTTTTAATTTCACTGTTATTGAATTAATATTCAATATTTACGTAACGACATTTTTTTAGATTTTTGAAGTCTAAATCCCTGTGTATGTCTGATTTTCAATTCCCTACCTTTTTCCACAAGGTACGTTTACCTTTAGTTTTCTTTCGACCTTATCGTTATGAGTATAGTCGGTTTTATTCAAAATTTTATTTGTGATAATGTTCTCTGTTTCCTGTGATGTATTACTAGTTTCTTAGTTAGGTTCCTATTCTATATTGTTCACATTTATATACGTGGGTTGTATCCTCGTGGAGATATATATCCCTTTTATGATTGTCGGTATTTTATTCTTTGACTGTCATTCTGTTATTATAGCGTCTGAAATTGGGGTGAAAGTAATTACCTGTATAGTGTGTATTTTACTTATTCCTTTGTGTCTAGATAATCTTGTCTACCTGAAGTAACTATAAATATCTCGTAAAGTAAGTTTTTGTTGTCTTATATGTAAGAAGAGTTCACGGATACCTGTAAGAGGTCCGGACTAGTGTACGACCCGGTGTTTCACTCAGAGTTATTTAAATACTTTTGACTTTAATATAGTTCGTAGAAAAGACCGGTGTTTTGATACTTTAACCTTTTGATGTTCTTTTTTTAGATTTTTTGTGTTTGTGTACCTTCGATTTATTATACGACGACGACGACGATTCAGTGAATTCAGTACCGGATGAGACACGTTGGGGTATCTATCGTCGGGTGGTCCGAGGGGTAGGGACCCTAAGAGGTCCTTTCTTGTGACCTCACCCAGCGGTAAAGGAAGAGGTTACGTACTTTCACTTTTCACTTCAGCGAGTCAGCACAGGCTGAGAATCGCCGGGGTACTGACGTCGGATGGTCCGAGGAGGCGTCCACCCTAAAAGGTCCGTTCTCATGACCTCACTCCATGGTAACGGAAGAGACTTTGTTATACGATGATTTATTAATTACCTAGTGACTTCTTTAGTTTCTCCTTTAGTTTTTTATGAATCTTTTTTTACTTTTGTGTTACTAGGTTTTGGATGCCCTAAATAGTTTTCTACGAGACTTTCCTGTCAAATATCGTTATCTCAGAATGGAGTCCTTTGTTCTTTTTAGAGTTTATTTATTGGATTGAAATGTGGATATCACTGATCTCTTTCTTCTTGTTTGTTTTAATTTTCAGTCATCTTCCTTAAAAAAACGTATGGATATGTGATTTTTGACCTTAGTTCTACCACTCCTTTTTGTAGTTATTGAAGTCTATACGTCTACTGTAGTGGGAATACCGTCTTTCGTTTCTCCCTAATTTCTCGGAGAAATACTTTCACTTTCTCCTTTCATTTTCAACCGAATTTTGAGTTGTAAGTCTTTTGATTATAGTACCGTAGACCAGGGTAGTGAAGTACCGTTTATCTACCCCTTTGTTACCTTTGTAACTGTCTGACAAAACCCCCCCGAGGTTTTAGTGACGTCTACGAATGACGTCGGTACCTTAATTTTCTGTGAACGAGGAACCTTCTTTTCAATACTGTTTGGATCTGTCACATACTTTTTCGTCTCTGTAATGAAACGGTTGTTACCAGACATATGTGTTTCGATACCAAAAAGGTCATCAGTACATACCTAAACTCTCGACCTGTTATTTTATCCGACTCGTGGTTTCTTAACTACGGAAGTTTGAGACAACGACTTCTTCTTGAGAGGTCTCAGGGTACCTGTCGATCTTCTAATTTAGTCAGTCAGAATTTCCTTTAGTTGGGACTTATAAGTAACCTTCCTGACTACAACTTCGAGATTATGAAACCGGTGGACTACGTTTCTCGGGTGAGTGACCTTTTCTGGTACTACGACCCTTTCTGACTTCCGTCCTCTTCCTCCTCTGTTGTCTCCTACTCTACCAACCTACCATGGTGACTGAGTTACCTGTACTCAAGCTCGTTTGATGTCTTCTGACACTTACTATCCTTTCAGACCGTACGACTTCAGGTA
The DNA here is from genome assembly GCA_006410555.1 of Capra ibex. Classification (NCBI taxonomy): domain Eukaryota; kingdom Metazoa; phylum Chordata; class Mammalia; order Artiodactyla; family Bovidae; genus Capra; species Capra ibex. The sequence goes on along the minus strand of SJYO01048061.1, from coordinate 10,363,011 downwards.
TCCCACTGTTTCTCAACCTGTGTCAACTCGTTGACTTGTTGTTGTTACTTTCAAGTCTTTCTCTTTAATTTCTTTGTTAGGGTAAAGGATAGTGTAGTCTTTCTTATGTTATGGATCCTTATTTGGACGTATTTAATGATATTGTGGGTTCCGTTAGATGTCTAAGTTACGTTAAGGTTAGTTTGATGGTTACCTTAAAAAGTTTCTTGATCTTGTTTGATAAAATTTTAAAAATACCTTTATGTTTTTCGGGTTTACGGTTTTGTTAGAATACTTTCTTTTTAATTCGACAACCTTAGTGCGAGGAACTGAAGTATAATATGATGTTTCGATGTCAGTAGTTTTTCATGCCATGACTGTGATTTTGTATTTATATCTAGTTACGTTGTCATATCTTCAGGGTCTTTATTGAGGTACGTGGAGACCAGTTAATTCTGATATGCTACCTCTTTTCTCTCAGAGAATGTATGTATCACGACTCTTTTGACCTATCGATGTACATTTTTTAACTTTAATGTAATAAGAAACTGTGGTATGTCTTTTTATTTAAGTTTTACTTAATTTACGGATTTACATTCTGGTCTATGATATTTTGAGTATCTCCTTTTGTTCCATCTTGTGGGAGACTGTATTTAACATCGTTATAGAAAAACCTAGACAGAGGATCTCATTACCTTTATTTTTACTTGTTTACCCTGGATTAATTTGAGTTTTCGAAAAAAAAAAAAAGTGTCGTTTCCTTTGACATTTGTTTTCCTTTTCTATTGGGTGTTTAACCTTCTTTTATAAACGTTTGTTACACTGACTGTTCTTTAATTGGAGACTTTGTCGAGTACACTTTTTTCTGTTGGGTTAGTTTTTTACCCGTCTTCCAGATTTATCTGTAAAGAGGTTTCTTCTATATGTCTACCGGTTTTCCGTGTACTTTTATATGAATAATAGAGATATAATCTATTTAAGTTTAGTTTTGATGTTACTCTACAGTGGAGTCTGACCAGTCTTACCGGTAGTAGTTTTTCAGGTGTTTGTTATTTACGACCTGTCCCACACTTATTTTCCTCTGGAAGAAGGTGACAACAATCCTTATATTTAATCATGTCGGTGATACCTCTTGTCATACCTCCAAGTTATTTTTTGTTTGATTTTTATCTCGATGGTATATTAGGTCATTTGGGGTGACGACCCGTTTATAGACCTCTTTTTGTACGAGATTTTCATATGTACGTGGGGTTATAAGTAACGTCGTGATAAATGTTATCGGTTTTGTATCTTCGTTAGAATTACAGGTAACTGTCTCTTTACCTTTGTTTTCTACACCATGTATATATGTTACTTTATAATGAGTCGGTAATTCTTCTTAATTTATTACAGTAAACGTCGTTGTACCTATCTGAACCTGTAATAGTATGATTGACTACAGTATGTCTCTTTTTGTTTATAACATACTGTAGTGAAAATATACGATTTGATTTTTTTTACCATGTTTACTTAAATAAATACTTTGTTTTTGTATGAGTCTCTTGTTTGATATCAATAGTCCACCCTCTCCAACCCCCCTATCTAACCCTCTAACTCTAACTGTACTTATGTACCGAGACAAACTTTATCTATTGGTTGTTCCTGGAAGACATATCGTAATCTTGAGACGAGTCATAAGACGTTATTGGATTTACCCCTTTCTTGAACTCTTTTCTTATCTACGTACACATACATATTAATTAGTGAAACGACATGTGGACTTTGATTATATTGTAACAGTTAGTTGATATGAGGTTATATTCTAAATTTTTTTAAATTATTTTTATTACAACACTAAATATAATTGAGAAGATTTACTTGGGGTCAGGGGTTTATACATTATATGAACAAGGGAGTGGAGAAAAAAAACGAAACAGAGATTCTTTCTTACGTACTTTTAGTAATCTTTGTGCAGTTAATTTTTCTAGAAGTCTCTTCTAAGGTTAAGACAAAAGGAATCGTTAGACAACTTTGTGAACCGTACTGAAGTGAAAAGAAAGTCACTTTGTTTTAAGGGAGAACATCGAATGAAGGGGGAAGGATCTCATTTACTCCCACATATTTGTAGAACCGTATATGTTTTAAGGGAGAACATCGAATGAAGGGGGAAGGATCTCATTTACTCCCACATATTTGTAGAACCGTATATGTGACTAAAGTGCATGAAATTTTGGAGAGGACAGGTCTTTTAGAAAGAGCGTAGATGAATTTCTAGAGTCTAATTCGATGATACAGGTTCCCTTGTGTATAATTATATTTCACAAAGATACAATGTTACCGTCTGACGAGACATATAAGTAAGAAAGTTTTACTGAATTACAAATGTACTCGATCTATAACAAGAAATAAGGTACTGGTATAATTGTGTACTATGGACTAGTCTATTTAATTGGAGTTCAATAAGACTTTTCTATCGTTCCTTACCACGTGTACTATAAATAAAAAAATAAAAAATATATTTAAATAAATAAAATTAACCTATAAATTTCTAAACGTCACCTTCAACTCCTCCCCTAGTCTTTACAGACCCTTTACTTAAATTTCCGTGTTCCACACGAGCGAAACCGTCGTGTATATGATTTTAACCTTGCTATGTCTCTTCTAATCGTACCGGGGACGTGTTCCTACTGTACGTTTAAGCACTTCGCAAGGTATAAAAATCCAGGTCTACCGAAGTGTCGACTTAAGATGGTTTTTAAAACTCTTCTCGATTGTGGATAGGATGCGTTTGAGAAGGTCTTTTAAGGTCACCTTCCATTTGAAGGTTTGAGTAAGATACTCCGGTGGTAGTGGAATTATGGTTTTGAACTGTTTCTACGGTGGTTTTTTTTTCTTTTGATGTCCCGTTATAGTGACTACTTGTATCTACGTTTATAGGAATTTTTTTAAGATCGTCAGTCTTAGGTTGTTGTGTAACTTTTCTAGTATGTGGTACTGGTTCACCCGAAATAGGGTCCCTACGTTCCTAAGAAGTTATAGGCGTTTAGTTAGTTACATTATGTGGTGTAATTGTTTAACTTTTTATTTTCGGTATACTAATAGAGTTATCTACGTCTCTTTCGGAAACTGTTTTAAGTTGTAGGTAAATACTATTTTTGAAAGGTCTTTCGTCCTTATCTTCCATGTATGGAGTTGTATTATTTTCGATAGATACTGTTTCGGTGTCGTTTGTAATAGGAGTTACCACTTTTCAACTTTCGTAAAGGGGATTTCAGTCCTTGTTCTGTTCCCACGGGTAAAAGTGGTGATTATAAGTTGTGTCAAACCCTTCAAAACCGGTGTCGTTATTCTCGTCTTTCTCTTTATTTTCCTTGGGTTTAACCTTTTCTTCTTCATTTTGTGAGTGACAAACGTCTACTGTACTAGGAGATGTATCTTTTGGGATTTCTGAGGTGGTCTTTTAATGATCTCAATTAGTTACTTATATTATTTCAACGTCCTATATTTTAGTTGTGTGTCTTTAGGGAACGTAAGGATATGTGATTATTACTCTTTTATCTTTAATTCCTTTGTTAAGGTAAGTGTAACGTTACTTTTCTTATTTTATGAATCCGTATATAGATGGATTTCTTTTATTTCTAGATATATATCTTTTGACATTTTGTGACCACTTTCTTTAGTTTCTCCTGTGATTATCTACCTCTTTATATGGTACAAGTACCTAACCTTCTTAGTTATATCACTTTCAGTTATATCACTTAGTTTCGTTAAATATCTAAGTTACGTTAAGGATAGTTCGATGGTTGCCATAAAAAGTGTCTCGATCTTGTTTATTAAAGTTCTAAACATACCTTTATGTTTTTTTGGAGCTTATTGGTTTCGTTAGAACTCTTTCTTCTTACCTTGACCTCCTTAGTTGGACGGACTGAAGTCCGAGATGATGTTTCGGTGTCAGTAGTTCTGTCATACCATGACTGTGTTTCTGTCTTTATATCTAGTTACCTTGTTTTGTCTTTCGGGTCTCTATTTAGGTACGTGGTCACCTTTGTCACAGTCTGAAATAAAAATACCCGAGGTTTTAGTGACGTCTACCACTGACGTCGGTACTTTAATTTTCTACGAATGAGGAACCTTCTTTTCAATNTAATTTTCTACGAATGAGCAACCTTCTTTTCAATACTGGTTGGATCTATCGTATAAGTTTTCGTCTCTGTAATGAAACACTGATTCCAGGCAGATCAGTTCCGATAACAAAAAGGTCATCAGTACATACCTACACTGTCAATCTGACACTTCTTCCGTCTCACGGCCTCTTAACTACGAAAACTTGACACCACAACCTCTTCTGAGAACTCTCAGGAAACCTGACGTTCCTCTAGGTTGGTCAGGTAAGACTTCCTTTAGTCGGGACCCACAAGAAACCTTCCTTACTACGATTTCGACTTTGACGTCATGAAACCGGTGGAGTACTCTTCTCAACTGAGTAACCTTTTCTGAGACTACAACCCTCCCTAACCCCCGNGATAACAAAAAGGTCATCAGTACATACCTACACTGTCAATCTGACACTTCTTCCGTCTCACGGCTTCTTAACTACGAAAACTTGACACCACAACCTCTTCTGAGAACTCTCAGGGAACCTGACGTTCCTCTAGGTTGGTCAGGTAAGACTTCCTTTAGTCGGGACCCACAAGAAACCTTCCTTACTACGATTTCGACTTTGACGTCATGAAACCGGTGGAGTACTCTTCTCAACTGAGTAACCTTTTCTGAGACTACAACCCTCCCTAACCCCCGTCCTTCTTCCTCTGCTGTCTCCTACTCTACCGACCTACCGTAGTGACTGAGTTACCTGTACTTAGACTCACTTGAGACCCTCAACCACTACCTGTCCCTCCGGACCGCACGACACTAAGTACCCCAGAGTTTCTCAGTCTGTACTGACTCACTGACTTCACTTGACTCGACTTGACTACCTGTGGAATAGGAACTGTTTCCTCCGTTCTTATATGTTACCGAATTTCTGTTAGAGAAATTGTTCACCACGACCCTTTTGACCAGTTGGTGAACATTTTCTTACTTTGATCTTGGGAAAGATTGTGGTATGAGTTTTCATTTGATTTTTACCTAATTTCTAGATTTGTATTCTGGTCTTGATTTTGAGAATCTCCTTTTGTGTCCGTTTTGTGAGAGGCTGTATTTAGTGTCGTCCTAGGAGATACTAGGTGGAGGGTCTTATGACCTTTATTTTCGTTTTTACTTGTTTACCCTGGATTAATTTTAATTTTCAAAGACGTGTTGTTTCCTTTGATATTCGTTCCACTTTTCTGTCGGAAACCTTACCCTCTTTTATTATCGTTTACTTCGTTGACTGTTCGTTGATTAGAATTTTTATATGTTCGTTGAATACGTCGAGTTAAGGTCTTTTTATTTACTGGGTTAGTTTTTTACTCGGTTTCTTGATTTATCTGTAAAGAGGTTTCTTCTGTATGTCTACCGATTGTTTGTGTACTTTTCTACGAGTTGTAGTGAATAATCGTCTCTTTACGTTTAGTTTTGGTGTTACTCCATGATAAAGTGCGGTCAGTCTTACCGACACTAGGTTTTCAGATGTTCGTTATTTACGACCTCTCCCACACCTCTTTTCCCTAGGGAGGATGTGACAACCACCCTTACGTTTGACCATGTCGGGGATACCTCTTGTCACACTTCTAAGGAATTTTTTGACCTTGATCTTGACGGAATACTGGATCGTTAGGGTGACGACCCGTATGTGTGGCTCCTTTGGTCTTAACTTTCTCTGTGCACATGGGGTTACAAATAGTCGTGACAAATATTATCGGTCCTGTACCTTCGTTGGATCTACAGGTAGTCGTCTACTTACCTATTCTTTCGACACCATGTATATGTGTTACCTCATAATAAGTCGGTAATTTTTCTTAGGTAAACTTAGTCAAGATTACTCCACCTACTTTGACCTCGACTAATATGTCTCACTTCATTCGGTCTTTCTTTTTGTGGTTATGTCATATGATTACGTATATATACCTTAAATCTTTCTACCTTTGCTATTGGGACATACGCTTTGTCGTTTTCTCTGTGTCTACATATCTTGTCAGAAAACCTGAGACACCCTCTCCCGCTCCCACCCTACTAAACCCTCTTACCGTAACTTTGTACATATTATAGTATATTCTTTACTTAACGGTCAGGTCCAAACTATGTCCTATGTCCTACGAACCTCGACCACGTGACCCTACTGGGTCTCCCTACCATACCCCTCCCTCCACCCTCCCCCAAAGTCCTACCCCTTTTGCACATGTGGGCACCGCCTAAGTACAACTACATACCGTTTTGGTTATGTTATAACATTTCATTAATTGGAGGTTAATTTTACTTATTTAAATATAAAAATTTTTTAAAATTTTTATTTATTTTGTTTCCGTGTTCCATAAATTCTAATTTACATTCGTTTTAGTCCATTCTTCACTCCCCACTCTCCATCATTACCCATGGTTCAAAGTCTCCCCAGGAAAGTCACCTAAAGGTAATATTTTAACAAAACTACGTTGAACAACCCAGGATATTTTACAATCGTAAAGCAACAATCGTGACTATCTTGGTACCTCAGTAAAGTTACTTTATTTGGTAGGGTTATGAGAGGTGGATGTAAAAGATTTATGCACAGTTAAAAGGGGAAAAGAAACGGTAAATTGACATGTATTCATACGTAAGTTGATTACACACGGTAGTCCCTTCTATTCTTTTTCTCTTTATGTTTACTGTCTTATAGTCGAGACCAAATTCGAAGGGTAGTGAAATATAGTACAACGATCTTAAATTTTGGACAGGATGGACCTCTGCAACAGATCAAGAATGGAATGATAGTTAAGGTCAAGGTTCCTATATTATTGTGGAGACCAAGAAGTTTAGATAGGTTTTGATTTATTGGTGAGAGAGAAAAAGGTAACGTGTGTTCCCTTTTTACTGTTTTGGTAAATGAAACTAGGTTCATAAGACAAATATCGTAAAAGTTTCGAAGGTGTGAAGACTGTTTTTATAGGAAAAAAGTTCTTCATTCTCGATACATATTAGTGACCGTAAAGTTAGTGACCATAAGTGATACTCTAAATGTAGTTATTTGAAGGAAGAGTCTTGGTTCTACCCGTGTGACGGTAGCGAGGAGACTATGTGTTAAACACCGGAGAAGAGTGAAGGACTTCAATACTTTCAGTAAATTATTCTTGGTTTCCAGTTGGGGAGAAAGTCAGTAAACGAATTCAGATTGGGATTTCTGTGACAGACACCCTACAGAGAAACACTCTATTCTGTACATTGTCGTCAAACATCTTACACTTTCGAAATAGTCATAGTGTACAAAAACTATCTTCGTACAGATTTAGAAGGGTTCACACTTAAAGGTGATTGATTATTTGGAACATATTGACCTTATTGATTTCAAAATCACTCACAATGGGGGGGAAAACCCCTTTTTATTCTCTATCAAATCTTTTCTTTGTCTCCGTTTCTTACTATGTCTATATTCACCATTTCCTAGGATGTTACGGGTAAAGGGAGTTAAACGTCTATTTCTCAGGATTCGTTAAAGGACTGAAAGTTACTATATTTTGATCAATTCTCGGTTTGTTCTTAAATTGAAACTGCAATTAAGACTTTTTATGGGATCAAATTGCCAAAACAAAAAAAGAATCTCCTCCCACTCCTTTACAGTTTAAAAGGTTGAGATTGTATTATAAAAATCATAAGAAAATAGGTGAATATCACGAGAATTTACTACTGTTAAAGGTATGACAATATACAGTTTTCAATGATGATCGTTCTTACATTCCAGTAAAGTTTTGAATCTTTCATAAAGATTAATGAGGACTGTAAGTCTATACTGTTTTGTTCTCCTCTTTAGGGAAAAACATTTCCTTGTAGATGGTTTTAATACTAATTTTAATATACACACATATATTTACTTACATATATGTAAATATATGGATTTACCAGAGAGATATTTTGGAGAGAGTAGTAGATTTGGTGAAATTTTTCATTTCAGAAAGTTGTGTGAACGGAACCAATTTATAATGAATACTGGTAAAGTTTCATAAACGTTAGACTGTTTTACTTACGTCAAGTTGTCGTAAGTGTACAGATGTGCTACTCGTCCTGTTTCGTAAAAATGACTCCACAAACCACGGACTCCGAATACTGAATATGCGACGGTTTCTTAAAGGACCTTACATCCGACCTTATAAGATCTAAAACTTGTGTAAGGGGTTTTACAATTCATGAAAACCTTTTACCTTTTCCTTTACGACAGTAAAGAAACAAATTGAACCGACCGTCAAAAAAAAAATTTTGGTGAAAGGGGTTATCCAATTATAAATAATTCGTTTATTTTTTATAAGACGCAATTTCGGTCGTATTTTCACCATGAGTCCTTTCATACAGTTTAAATAAAATTGTCATCAATTTACAAAATATCTTTATTACGGTTAGACTTGTGACATAGTTATTATATGGTGACTGATTATACCGGAAAGATACTAATACTTATTAGTCTAAAGTTTCGGATTCGTGTCCTTGGAGTTCACTACACCGGGTCTAGAAACAGAATTTGTTAATTTGATAAATTGTCTCACTCGGACATTGTAAAAAAAAATTAGAGGTAAAATCTGTGAAGTCTCGGGTTGAGGGAAATGTTAACTTTTTCAAAAAAGAAAACACATTACAGATGTAAGAATAACATCATAATGATATATTTAGAGAACAAAATAAGAAGAATTTTACTAAATATTCGATCTCAGAAAGGAATTGTCGAAACAGAAGAGTTTAAAATATATTCGGATGTAAAATTTGAAAAGAAATATCTAAAATGAGAAGTTGGAAAACTAATACAAGTAAATGAAACTAGACTTTTCTGGTGTCTTAGGTTAAAACGTAATTTTCCCGATTATATACAGACTTTAATTATTCACCTACTATCCATAATGTATCGTGTTCGATTAAGTAAATAACACAGAGAATTATTACCAAACGAATTGTGTATCTATGGTGTAAGTATAAAAGTGGGTTTTTGCATTAGGTAAAACTGGATCTTAACATATAAGATTTGTTCACCTTCCGTTACATTTCTGAAAAGACTTACTCTTCCGGGGTCAGCCTAGAAATCTTCTTTCCTTCACCGCCACACCTGTCCACCACTCTTGATTTCTAAGAACATCGACTCTTCAGTTGAAACCCCCGGGTCCTAAAAGAGGTGGGTGATCCTTAAGAACGTCATCAGTTGTACACCAAATATTTATCGTTTTAGGTCTAGTGAGTATACTTCGTAGGAAGTTTGATGAATTTCATTTGGTGTTTATAAGAACAGGAGATTATAAATCACGATTTTATCTGAAAAGAATCTCGGGAGTTCACTGTTTTTTACACTAAATAAAATAATCCTGTGTCACCTTACATTATCATTTTCGTCGGAAGTTGTAATCTATGCATATCCAAACTCCTTTTCGAGAAGGTGAATGATCAACACTTGATACTCCGTTAAATAAAAAAGTAAAAATTAGACAAGTAGACGAGTTGTCTCTAAGATTATGAAGTATCTCAACAACACTTTTCATTTTCCCTAGTATATACATTTCAGGAATTGTGTTACAGACTTTAAATCGTTCGTGCCATTTTTCTAAAAATAACAATATAAACATATAAATAATGATTATAGTAGCAACATATTGAAACACACCATTAACTTTCGACCAAATGACTATTAGGGGTGTGTGTTTTTGTCTAAAGTCGTCAAACCCTGTGATCTCTTCGATGATCTTATTTCTGTTTATTGATTTTCGTTTTCCTCCTCTTCCCGATTTTGAGTTGTATAGGTAAAACCATCTATTCAGTACACATAGTGAGTAAGGATTCCAGTCACACACCTTTTCTTAATTAATAACAAATCAATACGAAACTTTGGATTCCCTCTAATTGTTTTGACTCTAATCTCAGTCCAGAGGGTACCGATGACGAACTGATACACGAGAGTCAAACTCCACTCTAAGGAACGCAATAAGAAGACCGTAAACAACCGGAACATTGTAAAGCGGAGGAAAAGTTTTAAGTCACAACCGCCGACCTTTCACTGACCGTAAACAAAGAAGACCGTTTTTCTTCACCGTCCTCCCACTGACTCTCGCAACAAATATCTCATTGAACCACAATCCCTTGTAAAAACTAGAAACCCGAAAGTAGGGTTCCTTTTGGTACTCCCTTCAAAGTTTGTGATTTTTAATAAAGGAAATAACATTTTGACCTTACTGTTGTCCTAAAAAAAATTCACGGATAAATATTCATGTAACTAAATAGGAATCCTTGAAATTATGCATTGTGACCTATTGACTGAACCGAAAAAGTCCTTACTTACCCGGTCTATGACTAAAATGGATTAAATAAAATTTACCCACTAAATAAAATTCACACTCTCTCAACATGTGTACTTATATATGTGGTATAGTTGTCGTTTAGTTTTAAGAGTTAACAATTTTACAAATACATCCCTAACGTTACCCGACTAATGCATATACTTACATAGTCGTGGTCAAGTTCCAATATCCTTCTGCAGTAGATTGTAAACATTGTTACGTATATGATAAGAGGGTCTTGTATATATTAGTAAATTTTTTACTTATTTTGTAAAGATCTTTATACGATGTGTCCAAAATAATGTGTATAGGGTCAACAAATCTAGACTCCAATGAACGAACGTAAAAAATCACGACACTTTTTCTTGACGAGAAGAGGAAGTCTTTTAATTTGTGTGTATTTACGAGTACATGTGTGTGTGATTTAACGGGTTGACGAAGTGTTTGTCAAACTATATAAGAAAATTAATTAAATCCTTGTATGTTACACGAGTTCAATGTTGTTTCTTATGATACGAATTCTTTTGTAGTTAACGTAAAAGAGATAAAAAGTCTAAATAAATTCATTTTACCTGTTTAACATTCTATAAATTTTACATGTATCAAAACTAAACTATCTACATATATAACACTTTCCATAGGAGGTTAAATTAATTATATAAGTAGTGGAGTATGTGTATGTACACATATCTATATAGACCGTTCTTCTAAGATTGAAGAGTCATTTAAAGTTGATATCAGTGGCACAAAATGTAATCTAGGAGTCTGGAATTATCGAGTTTCAAATATGGGAAAATGGTTGGAGGAAGATAAAGGGTGTGGAGGTTCGAGGTCCGTTGATGAAAGCAAGAGAGACAAGACTTTTTTTTATTAAAAAAATCTGAGATGTATATTCACTATAGTACGTAATAAACAGAGACAGACCGTATAAAGTAAATCGTATTACGGGAGTTCTAGATAGGGACAACAGTGTTCACCATCCTAAAGGAAGAAAGAGTACCCTCTTATTATAGGTACACACACATACACATGTATATGTAGAATAAATAGGTAAGTAGGTAGTTACTTGTCAATACAACCAAAATGTAGAACCGATAACACTTACTACGACGTTACTTTACCTTCATGTCTATCGAGAACCCCGAAGATAATAGTAAAAAAAAAACCTGTATATGGGGTGCCACCGTAACGATCTAGTATACCGTCAAGATATAAATTATAAAACACTTTAGAGGTATGACAAAAGATATCATCCATATGGTAAATGTAAGAGTGGTTCCAGAGGGAAAAGAGGTGTAGGAGTTGTTGTAAACAAAGAATAGAAAGACTACTATGGGTACGATTGTTCACATTCCACTATACAATAACACCAAAACTAAACGTAAAGGCACTATTAATCACCACAACTCATGGAAAAGTACACAGAGATCCGGTAAACACATAGAAGAAACCTTTTTCACAGGTGAGTCGATAATATAACAACCTACCTGACTAGTACTATTACACCCGAGGTCACCCCTAAAGATCACTCACTGAATCAGAGTTGGAGTTCAGTATAGTGTATTTTCAAAGTAAATTTTGTTAGAAACAATAGTTCATTTTAATTACGAACACGTCTTTATATCTATTTGATTTGATTGGTCAATCGTTTTTGTGTCACGATCTTATACTTTAGAGAGTATAATGTATAAATTTTATATACATCAATCATATCATGGTTAATCTACTTAAGTAAAAGAGATCTATGACACAAGTGTATAACTTTTTTATAACATATTGTAAACGAATTCCTTCTCTTATAAAGAAAAGTATTCTCTCTGGAGTAAATGTTAACCTTGTGTAACACTTACAGGGATAAGACGGAATTGTTATTTCGGGAGTTTATTTGAGAGTAAATATATTTAATTTTTGGAGATATGAAAATTTTCCTTTTCCTCATGTAGCTCCGACATATAGCGGTGGGACGAATAAATTGAATATACGTCTCATGTAGTACTCTTTGCGACCCGACCTTCTTCGTGTTCGACCTTAGTTCTAACGACCCCTTTTATAGTTATTGGAGTCTACTGTGGTGGGAATACCGTCTTTCACTTCTCTTTGATTTTTCGGAGAACTACTTTCACTTTCTCCTCTCACCTTTTCAACCGAATTTCTAGTTGTAAGTCGTTTACTTCTAGTACCGTAGACCAGGGTAGTGAAGTAGCCTTTATCTATCCCTCTGTCACCTTTGTCACAGTCTGAAATAAACCCCCCGAGGTTTTAGTGACGTCTACCACTGACATCGGTACTTTAATTTTCTGTGAATGAGGAACCTTCTTTTCAATACTGGTTGGATCTGTCGTATAACTTTTCGTCTCTGTAATGAAACGGTTGTTTCCAGGCAGATCAGTTCCGATGCCAAAAAGGTCAACCAGTACATACCTACACTCTCAACCTGACACTTCTTTCGACTCGTGGCTTCTTAACTACGAAAACTTGACACCACAACCTCTTCTGAGAACTCTCAGGGAACCTGACGTTCCTCTAGGTCGGTCAGGTAAGACTTCCTCCAGTCGGGACCCTAAAGAAACTTTCCTTACTACGATTTCGACTTTGAGGTCATGAAACCGGTGGAGTACTCTTCTCAACTGAGTAACCTTTTCTGAGACTACGGCCCTCCCTAACCCCCGTCCTCCTCTTCCCCTGCTGTCTCCTACNGTTGGTCAGGTAAGACTTCCTCCAGTCGGGACCCTAAAGAAACTTTCCTTACTACGATTTCGACTTTGAGGTCATGACACCGGTGGAGTACTCTTCTCAACTGAGTAACCTTTTCTGAGACTACGGCCCTCCCTAACCCCCGTCCTCCTCTTCCCCTGCTGTCTCCTACTCTACCGACCTACCGTAGTGACTGAGCTCCCTGTACTCAGACTCACTCGAGGCCCTTAACCACTACGTGTCCCTCCGGACGCACGACGTTAAGTACCCCAGTGTTTCTCAGCCTGTGTTGACTCGCTGACTTGACTTGACTCGACTATGAAAATTTTGTCACTTAAGATTTTCATTAGTTTCAACACGGAAAGAATTAGTAAGGACCATTCATCGACAATAATTGGTATTTCTAGAAATATATCATTCAATAATCAGTTTTTAATCAGAGTGTGTGTAGAGATCCCTTTCGTATTGAAGTGTTTCCCACTAGATACATTTATTTAGTGGAATCGTATTCTTTTGGAATTAAGATTCACTAAATGATTAATTTTCTACCAGATGAACTTTTTACTAAATGTGAAATCTGTAAAATCCCATATGTTAAGTTGTCGTAATTAAGTGTTGTAACATGGTGTGATAAAATTTTTATTAATAAAGTTTTGTAAGAATTAACGGGGTTGTGTTGAGACACTGGTAAATAAATCGTTATTAATGGCTAGAAGGTGAGAGAGATGGGGGATCATTGGAGATTCGATGAAAACCAGAGATATTTAAACGGATAAGGTCTATAAAGTATATTCTCCTTGGTATATGATAAACGGTAAAACATAGAATAAAGTGACTCATAACAAAAGGTCCAAGTAGGTGCAACGTCGTATATAGTTTTGAAGTAAGGAGGAATCCCGATATGAATGTATCAAGTTCATAGGTAATTAAACAATTACCTGTGAACTTAATAAAAGACAAAAACCGAGAACACTTATTACGACGGTATTTATTATCTTTGATTAATAAAGTTACACAAAAGACTGGTAACCATATAGAAGAAACTCATTTATAGAGAAATTTAGGAAACGAGTGAAACTTTAAACTGACAAAACAACAACAACAACTCAACATCCATAAGAAATATATAAGAACCATAATTTTGGAATCGTCTATATACTAAAAGTCGTAAAATAAGATTAGATATTCAACAGAGAAATGGAAGAACCATTACAAGAAATTACGTGTTTTGTAAATTTAAATTAAGGTCAAATAGACAAAACGACAATAATTGGACAAGAGAACTGTAGTATAAATTCTTAGGAAACGGTTTAAGTTCCAGTACTTCTAAAAGAGGATTCAAAAGAAAAACAGAAAAATTTACACAAATAAAAATAAAAAACCGACACGACCCGGAAGTAACCTCGTGTCCGAAAAGAGACCAACGTCACTCGTCCAACACGAAACATCCGAGACACGATGTTTCGTATAAGACAAAGCACACGAAACATCGACACCAAACATCCGAAGAGTAACATCACCGAAGAGAACACCTCGTACCCAAGATCCAGTGCGTCTGAAGTCATCGACGTCGTGCAACCGAGTGACCAACGTCGATGGTCCGAGGTCTCACGTTCGAGTCATCAACACCGTGTATTCGAATCAACGAAACGTCGTACACCCTAGAAGGGTCTGGTCTGTAGTTTGGGTACAGAGGATTGACTGTCCCATTGAGAATCGGTGACTTGGGGTCCCTTCCGGGGATTTCGAAAGAAGATTCTCAAAAAATCAAAATCTAAAATATAAATACCGAGACCAGGTGAAACTCAAGTGAAAAACAATATACACTCCCTCCCCAGGTTGCATTCAAAAAACATACACCTTTAGGTCAAAAGGGTCGTGTTAGACAACTTCTCTGATAAGAAAGGGGGTGACTTTCCTCAACTACAAGAACGACTTTTATTTGACTAGTATATACACTCCTAAAAACAAAAGGATCCGAACGTTGAGATCTTGTGACCAAACACATAGGATTTTATACGGTTATAGTGTGACAAAACTAATGACATCACAAAAATTTCCTCCTTCATATTCAAAAGGTTTACACAAGAAGAAAAAGTTTAAAAAAAATAATAAATCTTGGGAAACGTTAAGGTTTACTAAAACTCTTATCCGAAAAGGTCAACAATTTATTTATTTATTTTCCGACAGTCTTTTGACTATCCTTAACGTCACTTTTACCTAGTGAAACTCATCATAACTGTAGAACTGTTATAATTTAGAAGGGTAGTATTGACGTTTACAGATACGACCAGTTCTTCGTTGTCAATCTTGTCCCGTACCCTGTTACCTAACTAAGGTTTAACTCTTTCCTCATACCGTTGTGACACATAACAGTGAGACGAATAAATTGTTTACGTCTTATGTAGTACGCTTTACGACTCGACCTACTTCGTGTTTGATCTTAGTTTAACGGCCCTCTTTATAGTTATCGGAGTCTATACGTATACTATGGTGGAAATACCGTTTTTCGTTTCTCTTTGATTTCTCTGAGAACTACTTTCACTTTCTCCTCTCACTTTTTCAACCGAATTTTGAGTTGTAAGTCTTTTGATTCTAGTACCGTAGACCAGGGTAGTGAAGTACCCTTTATCTACCCCTTTGTTACCTTTGTCACTGTCTGAAATAAAGGGACCCGAGGTTTTAGTGACGTCTACCACTAACGTCGGTACTTTAATTTTCTACGAATGAGGAACCTTCTTTTCGATACTGATTTGATCTGTCGTATAATGTTTCGTCTCTGTAGTGAAACGGTTGTTTCCAGACAGATCAGTTTCGATGCCAAAAAGGTCATCAGTACATACCTACATTCTCGACCTGGTGTTTCTTTTGACTCGTGGTTTCTTAACGACGAAAACTTGACACCACAATCCCTTCTGAGAACTCTTAGGGAACCTGACGTTCCTCTAGGTTGGTCAGGTAGGATTTGCTTTAGTCAAGACTTGTAAGTAACCTTCCTGACCACGACTTCGACTTGGAGGTTATGAAACCGATGGACTACATTTCTTGACTGAGGAATCTTTTCTGAGACTACGACCCTTTCTAACTTCCGTCCTCCTCTTCCCCTGTTGTCTCCTACTCTACCAACCTATCGTAGTGGTTGAGCTACCTGTACTTTAACTCGTTCGAGGCCCTCAACCACTACCTGTCCCTTCGGACCATACGACATCAGGTACCCCAGTGTTTCACAGTCGGTGCTGGCTCGTTGACTCGACTTGACTTAGTATTCGAAGGTAATCAAAACAGAATTAAAGAAAACCTTCACAAAACATGAAAAGTCACATGTTTAGAAAGTAAAGGAACCAATTCCAAATAAAGGTTCATAAAACAAGAAAGACTACGATAAAATTCACCATAAAAAATTGAAAAGAACAATCTAATAGGTGATAATCACATGTTTTATGTTAACCGAGTTACATATGTGGTATCTTACTTCTTTTTTTAGATATACGATTAAAATTGACTACATCGTTTCCGTAAACTACTTTAAATTGTATAAAAAATACTATTTTGGTACGTTTTTATCCTTAGTTTCCATTGAAGGAGTTATACTTTTCCCCGTACTACTTATTGTGTCATAGTATGAGTTACAATATATTCGGAAGGAGATTCTAGTCATTCTTGTTTTGTCGGTACAGACGGAAGTGATAATAACAACTTGTAAAGACCGGCTAGGTCGATTCTGTTAATATATTCTTTTTCACTATTTCCGTAGGTTTAACTTTTCCCTCTTTATTTTTGATAGAGAGAACGTCTACAATACTAAGATACGTGTCTTTTAGGGTTTCTTAGGTGTTCTTACGGTCTCGATTATTTAAGTCACTTTAACGTCTCATGTTCCAGTTGTGTGTTTTTAGGTAACAGGAAGATAATTATATATCGTCGGTACTTGTTGTAATTTTCCTTTAATTCTAAACATACATCATGAACAAAATATTTAAGTTTAAATCTTATCAAGGATTAAAAGGGTTCAAAGTAGTAGAGTCTTGGGAAGGTCTATTAAGAAAGGGCTAAAAGGATCATTCACGATTTTTTTTTAGATTTTACATTACTTGATTAACATTTAATCATAAAAATAGAAAACCCCTTATACTATTATTTCAATTTTCTGAGGATAAAATTTGTGATCACAAAGGTTGAAATAATGTCCTTTTATATTACAGAATTCGTTAGGAAAGTATCTAGGGACCAAAATAACGAGACTCAACCACAAGACATTACTATCGACCAGTCTTGGGGTTCCGTGGGACCGTTCACAGTTTCTTTTAGGAGAACAAGGTAAAAACAACTTTATTCTAACCTTAAGTGGTTCCTTTGGCCACTTGGTAAAAATTGTTCCGGTACTTATACTCATTTTTATTAACACGTCAGAAAAAACTCATGACTAATACCAATTTTACTGTCCATGTTAAGTTTCATTTATATAAAATTTATTTTAGTTTTGACATGAATTAACTTTTAAGGTTATTACAATTTAGAGTCATAAGGAATTTTAAAGAAGTTCACTGTTACTGATAGAAAATAAATTGTAAAGACGTTGAATAAAAGGGGGGTAAAGAAGTATTAAGGTTTCACGAAAATACATTTATCAACTTAATCTTAACAAAAATCCTTTAGAAATGGGACTGTCTTGTATTATTTAAGTTAATTGTTTTACTGTTCCCGTACAACCCCCCTATACCTTCTACGTTTCTACTATGTTATTTTAAAAATCAGTTTTGAAATAAACCTCATTGTTTTTGTTATAAGAAATAGTTTTATAAGTTTTGACAGGTTTTACACCTCCAAAATATGTAACTTTTGACCTTTTGTAACGAGTCTCTTTTATTTCTTCCGAATGTACTTCACTGTATCGTACAAGTACCTGACACTTTATGTCATAATAATTCGTCAGTGAAGAAGAAGTCAACTAAACATGTAAGTTACTGTAGGTTTATTTTTAGGGACGTCCGAAAACATCTTTAATTGTGCGTCTAAAATTTTAATTGTCTCTTTTCCGTTTCCACATCTTCTTAAACTTTCTCATTCTAATCACATAAATATCACGGACTGAATTTCTGGATCGTCTTTTACTGTCACTGACTAACACACCACAACCATAGTTGTATCTCTTTTCCTTTTCTCGTCTTTCGTGTCTTATACACACACACAGACAACTGTGTGTGTCAGTTGACTAAAAAATAAAAAATAAAAAACGTTATCATCTTTCCATTAAACCACTTCTTTTTTTCACAAAAGTTGTTTACAAGGACCTTGTTAAATTAGATATATGTTTGAAATTGTATACACGTCTTTAATTGTATACACGTCTTTAATTGAGTTATGAATAATGTCGGGATTTAGATATCTCGGTCGTCTTGTTCTAGGAAGGTTGAACCCAATCCGTTTCTGAAGAATCTATACGGCTGTTTTCGTATTAGGTATTTTCCCCCTTTTTGAGTGTTAATTCCTGAAGACCAGAAACTTTCTATTATAATTCACTAAATTTTTGAGTTCGGTGTATGACCCCTTTTTTTTGGGATGTTTAATGACTGTTTGATGAAAGTAAATATTATACATTTATTTAGAGTTTAGAGCCATTTTTTTGTTTTATGTAATTAAAACTTTTACCTGTTTATAAACTTTCTTCCCCGAAAAGACCACCAGGTTATCGATTCTGAGGTGTGAGGATACGTCCTCGGGTCCAAGTTAGGGACCAGTCCCTTGAACTAGGGTGTACGGTGTTGATTGTCAAACGTCCGACGATGATTTCAAAGGTGTATTGAATTGATTTCTAGGACGGACGACGTTGATTCCGGGTCGTGTGAATCGATTTATTTAGTTGTTTATTTAATTTTTAGACTTTCTTATACAGTAGTTTTTCTATATTCCTATGATTTACTCGTGTACTTTTTGTGAGTTGTAGTTACCAGTAATCTTTTTATACAATTTTGGTGATGTAAAGTTATGTGTGAATAATTTTTCAGGTTTTGATTTTCCTGAGTGTTAGGGTTTACAACCACTCTTACAGCTTGTCGATCACCTTTATATTTATCATGTTGGTACAACCTTTTTTACGAAATTTAAAATATATTTCAAATTAGGTACGGTATACTGTTTTGTAAGGTGATGAGAGTAAGGTACGGTTTTTATTGACTTTTATATGTAGGTCTTCTTTCCTTTATTATTTCTAATCTCTCCTTTATGTATGTTCTCTAATTCTTTTGTTATATTTTTCACTGTTGTCTTACCCTTTCTGATCTCTAGTGAAGTTCTTTTAATCTCTGTGGTTCCCTTCGTCTTCTCTAATTCTTCTCCAACGTTCCTATATGTCTTGAAATGTTTTTTCCAAATTTACTGGACTTATTGACGTTACTACACCAGTGAGTGGATCCTGGTCTGTAGGACCTCACACTTCAGTTTATCCGGAATCCTTCGTAATGATGTATGTTTCGATTACCTCCACTACCTTTAGATCGACTCGATAAAGTTTAGGATTTTCTACTACGACATTTTCACGACGTGAGTTTAACGGTCGTTTAAACCTTTTGAGTCGTTACCGGTGTCTTGACCTTTTCCAGTCAAAAGTAAGGTTAAGGTTTCTTTCCGTTACGGTTTCTTACAAGTCTGTTGGTATTTCAACACGAGAAAAGTGTACGATCATTCCATTACAAGTTTTAGGAAGTTCGATCCGAAGTTGTCATGTACTTGACTCTTGAAGGTCTATATTTTAACCTAAATTTTTTCCGTTTTCTTGTTCTCTAGTTTAACGGTTGTACGTAACCTAGTATCATTTTCGTTCTCTTAAGATCTTTTTATAGATGAAGACGAAGTGACTGATACGATTTCGGAAACACACCTAGTATTGTTTACCCTTTTAAGAATTTCACTACTCTTATGGTCTGGCGGAATGCACGGAGGACTCTTTGAACATACGTCTAGTTCTTCATTGACAATATTGGTCTGTACCTTGTTACCTGACCAAGGTTTAACTCTTTCCTCCTGACAGTGTGACGAATGAATAAATTGATATACGTTACATGTAGTATACTTTATGGTCCGACCTACTTTGTGTTCGACCTTAGTTCTAACGACCCTCTTTATAGTTGTCGGAGTCTAACCGTCTAGTATGGTGGGATTACCGTTTTTCTCTACTCAATTTCACGAAGAACTACTCCACTTCCTAGTACTTCTACAGTACTCACTTTTTCGACGGAATTTTGAGTCGTAAGTTTTTTGTATTCTAGTACCGCAGACCAGGATAGTCAAGTCAAGTCAGCGAGTCAGTACAGACTGAGAAACGTTGGGGTACTTAAGGTCGTGTGGTCCGGAGGGACAGGTAGTGGTAGAGGGCCTCAAGTGAGTTTGAGTGCAGGTAGCTCAGTGACTATGGTAGGTCGGTAGAGTAGGAGACAGTAGGGGAGAGGAGGACGGGGGTTAGGGAGGGTCGTAGTCTCAGAAAAGGTTACTCAGTTGAGAAGAGTACTCCACCGGTTTCATGACGTCAAAGTCGAAGTCATAGTAAGGAAGGTTTCTTGTGGGTCCCGACTAGAGGAGATCTTACCTGACCAACCTAGAGGAACGTCAGGTTCCCTGAGAGTTCTCAGAAGAGGTTGTGGTGTCAAGTTTTCGTAGTTAATAAACCGTAAGTCGGAAGAAGTGTCAGGTTGAGAGCGTAGGTATGTACTGATGACCTTTTTGGTATCGGAACTACTCTGTCTGGAAAAAACCGTTTCATTACAGAGACGAAAAATTATACGATAGATCCAACCAGTATCGAAAAGAAGGTTCCTCATTCGTAGAAAATTAAAGTACCGACGTCAGTGGTAGATGTCACTAAAACCTCGGGGGGCTTTATTTCAGACTGTGACAAAGGTGACAAAGGGATAGATAAAGGGTACTTCACTACCCTGGTCTACGGTACTAGAAACAAAAGACTTACAACTCGAAATTCGGTTGAAAAAGTGAGAGGAGAAAGTGAAAGTAGTTCTCCGAAAAATCAAGGAAAAGTGAAAGACGGAGTACCGTTTATCTACCCCTTTGATACCTTTGTCACCGTCTAAAATAAAAGAACCCGAGGGTGTAGTGACGTCTACCACTGACGTCGGTCCTTTAATTTTCCGTGAACGAGGAACTTTCTTTTCGGTACCGTGTGGATCCATTTCTTTCGACTCACGGTTTCTTAACTACGAAAACTTGATAGTACAACCTCTTCTGAGAACTCTCAGGGAACCTGGCGTTCCTCCAGTTCGGTCAGTTAGGATTTCCTTTAGTCAGGACTTACAAGTGACTTTCGTGACTACGACTTGAATTTCGATGTTATGAAACCGATGGACTACACTTCTCGACTGAGTAACCTTTTCTGGAACTACAATCCTTTCTAACTCCCGTCCTCCTCTTTCCTCGCTGTCTACTACTCTACCAACCTACCGTAACAGCTAAGTTACCTATACTTAAACTCGTTTGAGGTCCTCTATCACTTCCTGTTCCTTAGGGTCACACGACGTCAAGTGTCCCCGTCGTTTCTCAGAATCTGATGAACCGCTGATTTGTTGTTGATGTTGTTCTTTTGTGAGGACCTTTTATCTGTAATACTCTATTTATCTTTCTTGTTTTTTTTCTTTATCTCAATTTTGGTCTTTCAATCTTAATTGTTTCACTGACTTGTTGTTATCTTTTTTCACTTCGGGTTCTCGACCAAGAAACTTTCATATTTGTTTTAACTATTTGGAGACCAGTCCGAGTGGTTCTTCTTCTCTCTCTTTTAGGTTTAATTGTTTTATTTTTCACTCTTTTTTTTTGTTAACTTTCACGTGTATGATTTTTTTTTTTTCACGTGTATGACATACCAAGGTAAATATATTTTAAGATCTTTTACATTTACTTGGACGTCACTGACCTTCTCTATTTACCAATGGACCACTACCTCATTGTATGTACTCGTTCGTCCCTTTCTCCATAATGTTTCCTCAAACTCCTTTTTAAACTCCTACTTCCTATCAAAGTCATAACCGACAAAGTATCCGTATATGTATATAGTTGTAATGACTTCAACATGTGGAATTTATCAGTAAATATGTAAATTTGTACATATGAGATTTACAAAAGTATTTGTTTAAAATATTTAATATGTAAAATTTATACAGTTTGTAGGACAAAATTTTTCAGAATCGGTACAAGAGTTTAGACTTCAGTGTAAAACTTTTTTTACAAATTCTTCTTTTTATTAATATATATAATCTTTCTAATCTATGTAAGTTATGTATAAATAAATCATGGTTACTTTACAGTCTATACCAAGATCTAAGACCTCTACGAAGTCACTTGTTTTATTTATAACAGAGAACAAACCTCGAATCAAGACCATCCTCACTAATTGTTATTACTTACTTTTTATATAGTAAATTACGGTGTGTCCTAAGTCACGATACTTTCACTACGGTCACATTCCTCTAGTTCCACTTCCCGTGCCCTGATGATACAATCCTTTCCTCTAGTTTCCTACCGATGGACCTCTACCCTGTAAACTTGTGTCTCCTCTCGGTAGGTCCGTATTCTTAGGGAGTTATGTTTTCGGGTTCTTTTTCTTTTCAAATAATACAATCTCTTTCTAGTTTCTCCGAGTACACTTACCCGTTCCTTAGTCTCCTCTACTAAACCCTGTTCTTTAGTCCCGTCTCTTCATTAGTCTCGAAGTAATACTTCCGGTACATCTGAAACCCTAACAAAAGGTGTACACTAAGCTTTGGTCACCCTATGACATTCCTCCTTTCAGTGTCCGTAGTATAAGCACTCATATCTTTGTATAAAACAGTTTCAGAACGAGTATCTGATATGTTCCCTTCATCTTCGGACTCCGTCACCGAACCTGACATCACCTTCACTGACTCAACCCCTGTCACCAGTCCAAGTCTCCTATGAAACTTCCGTCTTGACTGTACGACATGGACATCAGACTTACACCTTACACTTTCAATTCCTATTAAGGGTCCAAACTTCAGACTTATTGACTACTTACCTCCACGGTATAAAGTCTTTACCCTTGTAGTCCTTTCTTATCAAATTCCCTCTCTTTTATTTGATAAAAATCCAAACCGACAAATGGACAGTTCAAACTCTATTGATTATTTGTAGGTCCCCCTTTACAGTTTATTTGTCACCCTTTATTTTGAAATCTCAGGTTCACTTTCTACCCTCGATCTTTATATTAAACTCTCAGTACTCGTATATCTTCTATAAATTTCGGTTATACTGACCTAGTCCAGTTCATCAATTACGTACAAATATCTTTTCCGGTTTCTGACTTGGGACTTTACATAGGTTTAACGATGATAAATTCCTGTCTAAAAGAGTCACACAGACAATATGTCTTAAAAAGTAAGACAAAATAAGACGATATCCTAATATCTATATCTTTATTTCTCCACTATCCTTCCCGATATCCCGTCCAGGACCTGGATTCGGTAGATTTGGGACATAGAGGACCTTTGATCTGGGTACCGACACTCGATATACTGAAAGGAGGGAACCGTATACATAAAGTGGTTGATATTTAATTTTATTATTTCGAACAACTGACTTGTCCTCCTTATCTCTTTTCTCATTTTGATTGTAATTCTAAATCTCTAAGTGACCAAGAGACCGTCCTTTCGATGATCAAACCCTTTCTTCTAAATCGATGTTACTTGAACTGGACACAGTAGTCATTCCTGGTGATTTAGAAAACGTCGACAAGACGTATCATGACCGAAAGAAAGAAGACCAACGAAAAGTGAATTTAAATATCAAGATATTGAATCCTTACCAAACTAAAGTTTTTGGTCTTTGAGAGACGTTGATCGACCTCGTCTTTCTCTTACACAACTTTCCAAGTCCCATAGAACGTTTCGAGTTCCCGTCCTTCACGAAGGTCCAGAGGACTCTCTTTGTCCTTTACCTTCCGACAATCAGAAACACACGTACACACGAATCAACGAGTCGGGACTGGCTGAAAAACACTGGGGTACTTGACGGTGGGCGGTCCGAGGAGACAGGTCCGTTCTTATGACTTCATCAACGGTACGGGAGGAGAGTTCCTAGAGGGGTTGGGTCCCTAGGTTCGGTCCAGAGGACCGTCTAAGTAATGGTAGACTCGGTGGCCCCTTCAGGTTCTTATGACCTCACCTATAGAATAGGGAAGAGGTCCCCTAAAAGGGTTGTGTCCTTTGGTTGGTCCCAGAAGATGTAACGTCCTCCCAAGATATGGTTGACCCGACGGTCCCTTAGGGTCAGCAATAAGAAGAGATTAATCTGTTTTAGACTGGACTGAAGTGGTTCATGGATTTAGGGACTTTATACGCTTAAATGTTCAGGTCAAAGGTGTCTATCAACTGAATCAGAGAAATACAGAGTCTAAGTTGAAGGACCCTCTCACTTGAACTAACCGAGACGGGTCGAAGAGAAGACTACGAAACAGTCAGTCAACGGTAGGGACCAGATCAATCGACACTCATCTAAATACATACGTCCTCATCCAAAAACATATGTCATATTGTACGTTCTTCCTAAGATCGGAAGTCTAACTGTCGAAGACTACTGTAGAGTATGTTCTTCTTTCTTCGATGGGGATTTATCGAAATTAATTTTCTTTCCTTCTTTCTTTTTTTATATCCTTTCCTCCTTCCCTCCCTTCCTCTTTTCTTTCCTGACAAGATTTAATAGTAAAAATTAATAAGACTAGGTAGAACGAGTGGTGTGGATGTGTATAAGTTTACAATAATAGTACATTGTCGTTTACACGTTCATTATATTTATACTACATATAAAAGATTTTATTTTTCGTTTTACAAAAATTTACAAAACAAACCCCGTGTATTAAAAATCTAACAATTTCAGTAAAATGTACACCATTTTAGTAATTCCTGTATAAAATTCAGAACAAAAGAGTGTTTGTGTTGATTATGTTTAAGGGCTATCCTGACTTTCTCTTAAAACTGACGTTCTGGTTCCTCGGAAATTTTTTTTAGAGAAGGATCGTAAACCTACTTAAAGATTATGTTACTTAGAAAGATAGTTATAATCTATTCATCTTCTGTAATTGATAAGAAATTTTCATAATTGATGGTGATACCGGAAATTTTAAAAAGTCGTTGTCGTTCCTCTCAAGTTTAAATGTTCTGACCCTTTTAGTTAAGTTCCTTTTAAGAAATGAAACAAGATATACGTAAGTTTCAGGTACGACTAAAGTGTGACGATTAGTAAAAAGTAAACAGATTATTTTTATTACCTATTTGTAAACTCAATGATAATTTCTTGATTAACAACGATAAAAGTCTCACAACTTTATATTTCAGACCATGATCACGTTGTAATTACTTGAACCTGTCTTTTGCTAGAAACACTTTCGCTATAGAATGAATCTTAAGTTCCGAAGTAACCTAGGATAAAGAGAAGGGTAGAGAATTGAACCACCCGAGAAAGGGGAGAAGGATGAAGGGAGTGTCACTATTGTAGGTTTCTTAATCAGGAAAATTGAGACGAATTTCTAAGGTGTGTTTGAATCATAAAATCGTTGATAAATAATTAAATAAGTAAGTGAGTAAGTTGATTTCGATATTTGTAGATAATAAACATTCCACGATAGGGCATACGAGACTTTTAAACGTTTAGTTAATCATGGCAGTCAGTAACAGAAGATCCTAGAATGTCGAGGGTCCATTTTATCTTGAGCGTACATTCATATTGTCTTTTAAAATTTGATCCTAGAATGTCGAGGGTCCATTTTATCTTGAGCGTACATTCATATTGTCTTTTAAAATTTTGTATGACATAATCTTTTTTATATATATTACATTATCTGATTCATTTATACTTTAGTGTGTTGGGTTTGAATTGACTTTTTAGATTGATCAAAGAAGTACTAAGAAGTTATTAATGATTAAATAAAACTAATATTTGAAACTTCTCGGAAAAGGTTTAATAATAGTCTTAAAGATTGTTATTACCATTGTAGTCGATCGTTAATAACCATAAGTGGTTTAAAGTGTCTAGTAAAGTGTCTATATTTTCACCCCATGAGTCAGTATTTTTTCTTATTTTAGAACGGTTGACCCTGTTGTACTTACCTGGACCTCGTATAATACGAATCGGTTTATTCATTTTGTCTCCTTCTGTTTACCACATACAAAAGTGAATATACATCTTAGAATTTTTATTTGTTTAGTTTCTCTTTATCTGAGTGTTGATTATCAAAGGTCTCTCTTTTCCCCGGCTCCCTTCCCACTTTATCTACTTCCCCCAACTCAATGTTTGATGTTTATTCAGTGTTCCTTATAACATTCATAAAATATTATTGAAACATACCACATTTTCACTTTCAACACGGGTTGAGAAACGTTAGGGTACTTGATATATCAGATGCCTTAAAAAGTCCGGTCTTATGTCCTCACCCATCGGAAAGGTACAACATGTCAATTATTGTTTTATCGTTTAGTGAGAAAACATGTGGACTTTGATTACATTATAAACTTAAATTGACATGAATTTAAAAATTTTTCACTTCATATGTTCCAATGTGGGTCCCAATATATTTGTTACTCAATGTCTTAGTCCTATGACGAACTGTGGTTTCGAGTTCGAGAATTTGTGATACAAAATGATAAATGTCGGGTATTTAAGTGGAAATGATTACAATAAGAGGTGGTCATTTGATTAAAGTATAAAAGGACGTTTAGAACTTTACTGGACTATTCTCGAGGAAACTATAGTCTACAAAGGTGGAATTGTAAACAGATATAAAAATAGAGTGGAGAGAAAATTTTCTGTTACAAAATAAACGAAAAACATACGAACAGGGGGAAAGGAACCCGGAAAAGGAGTGAGTTTAAAGGGAGGTACTTCGTAAAGGACTGGAAGTGTATACAACGACGATTCAACGAAGTCAGTACAGGTCGACACACGCTGGGGTATCTGCCGTCGGGTGGTCCGAGTTGACAGGGACCCTAAGAGGTCCGTTGTTGTGACCTCACCCAACGGTAAAGGAAGAGGTTACGTACTTTCATTTTTCACTTTCACTTCAGCGAGTCAACACAGGTTGAGGATCGCTGGGGTACCTGACGTCGGGTGGTCCGAGGAGGCAGGTACCCTAAACGGTCCGTTCTTATGACCTACCCAACGGTAACGAAAGAGAGTGTATACAATTATTAGGAAATAAGACGTGAGGGGATCGTGACAGAGTATAATAAGTGATAAAAATATTAAAAAGGGGTACTACATAGAATCTCCTTTACTTTTTTAAATAACTGTAAAGAAAGAGGAAACGTAGATTACTATGTTTCATCAGTGACATTTTTATAGATGGATACTTAAAAATACCAAATTTTAGATTTAGAAAATTAGATTCAATACCGAACATAGATTTAACGAACCAATAGAAATTTTAGTTCTTAAATTCTGAAATTTACAACCAGACCTCTTAAGTAGACCGAATAGGTAAAAATATCTATCTTAGTATAAAATTTTAAGATTATAAATCGGAAAGAAAGTAGTCCTTTAAAAAGGAGTTAAAATATAGAATTCACTTTGCATGACTGACCACTAATTCCTACTCACTTCTTGTTGAAAAACAAATATATTGAAAGATTCAACATTCCGACAAGAGGTACTTCGGATGTTTTAATAAAGTTCATAGTTATAATTAGTTTGAGAACTAAATCGCGTATGGTAGTGAAGTGGTTGTTTCCAGATACAAAGTTTCGAGACTAAAAAGGTCATCAGTATATACCTACACTCTCAACCTGGTATTTCTTCCGACTCACGACTTCTTAACTACGACAGTTTGATACCACGACCTCTTCTGAGAACTCTCAGGGAACCTATCTTCCTTTAGTTTGGTCAGTTAAGATTTCCTTTAGTTCGGACTGACAAGAGGTTATAAGAACCCGAAGGGAACACCGAGTCGACCATTTCTTAGACGGACGTTGTACCCTCTGGACCCAACCCTTCTAGGGACCTCTTCCTTTTCCGATGGGTGAGGTCATAAGACCGGACCTCTTAAGGTACCTGATATGTCAGGTACCCCAGTGTTTCTCAACCTGTGTTGACTCGCTGGAAACGAAAGTGTAGGTAGTCTTCCTGACTACGATTTCGAGGTTATGAAACCGGGGGACTACGTTTCTTGGTTGAGTAACCTTTTCTGGGACTACGATCTTTTCTGACTCCCGTTCTCCTCTTCCCCCACTGTCTCCTACTCTACAAACCTACCGGAGTGTCTCGGTTACGTACACTTATACTCTTTTGAGACCCTCTATCCTTTCCTGTCCCCTCGGGTCGGACGAAGTCAGGTACCCTAGCGACTCAACCTGTACTGAATCGTTGACTCGTTGTTTATGGTAAAGTACCCCAGCGTTTCTCAGCCTGTGCTGACTCGTTGACTTGACTTGACTTGACTTGACTTGACTTTCCATAGAACTAGAAATATTTTAAGTACTCTAAACGATACTATCAATGAAATCTTGGTGAAGAAAAACATTACAAAGAAACCTTTAAAATAAAAGTTTTGGTTGTATAAATAAAAAAAGAACCCCGAGAGAAGTTCAGTATATCACTTTCACTTTAAACGAGTCGGCACAGGCTGAAACACTAGGGTACCTGATATGTCAGGCACCTTAAGAGATCCGGTCTTATGACCTCACCCATCGGAAAGGGAAGAGGTCCCCTAGAAGGGTTGGGTTCCTAACTTGGGTCCAGAGGGTGTAACGTCCATCTAAGAAATTCTTATGGGAAAATGACTTTCGGACCCTTTGTTCTGATTTTGACTAGTTCTTTTCGTTCGTAAACCCCGTACAAAATAAGTATGAAACCAGAAAGTTTAGTACCATAAATCAGTATTTTGTGTATCTTCATGTCACAAAATTACTTTTCATTATAAAACCAAAAGATTAATAGAGAATAAATTGAATTTATAAGACTTAAAATTTTTATTTTTCAAATTCACCGTCTTGTAAATCCTATGTTTGATGGTAAAAATGTTCTAAAAGGTAGGTCCATTACTTGTAGAACGTATATGATAAAACAATATATAATTTCAAATAAGATTTGAGAAATCAATAAATAACGTATACGAAATATTTTTAATAAAACGATTGAGAATTTTGATTTACGACAATTGGATTGGTTTCTCTCCTATCCTTTAACACGAGAGAAATACTTACATACGAAAAAAGGGGTCATTCCTCAATAGGGAATAATGACTCCCTCCGACTTACTCTATTGTACTTATTAGTCTAACGACCTTTATCCAAAATTACCGACCATGTTTCATTTGTTTGACATCTATAACTCTTTCATGTCCATAAGTCAGAGAAAAAAAACAAACAAACAAAACAAAAAAAAAAAACGTTTTACAGACCGAGGACGCAAGAAATAAGTCTACCCGAATGTGGACCGTCTCTTTAAAAAACCGAGATAAAAAGTCTTATAGACATCCTTTACTCAAATCTTTGAACTGTCCTTGTCGAACTCCATAAACTACTTATTATCTCTTGAGGGGAGTAAGTTCACAGACTGATCCCATCTTACTCTTCATAATCCTTGAACCTTTTTTCCTTTCTAACTAAGTTTTTATTATGTATCGAGATTGGGTGACCGTATATGTCAAGAAACATTTCGTGACATCTGTCTAGTGTACTCTTTTCTCGAATTTAATCCAAAGGAATTCCGAATAAACCTGACAGAGAGGACAACAAACAATGAACGACGAACGAAGTAAGGTAGTTTTCATTTTTGTATATTTCCCTTTGTTTTTAGGACGTCTCTTTCATGGTCACAAAATTTCCATATAAAGAATACATACGCTCTACGATAAATATAACGTAGGAGTGGGATACTTTCACTAAGGAAGTAAAGAAGTTAGGAGTATTTCTTGGTCAGAATAAATTGTTACGACACTATTATATTGTTTCCAAAATTTGACATATCCTACGAAAGATGAGTAAATATATTTTTTTAATAGGTCGTGTACGAATCTTACCGAACTGAGTTTAATGAAAATAGGTCACAAAACATACACCCGAAGTGTTCGTGACTTTCTTAAAAATTTTGAGGTCGGGTGTAAGTTTTCCTTATTTCTTTAACTAGGATTTCTTATTTTCCCTTTATTCAAACCCGATTAAGTCGACTTGAAATTAAGGTGGTAAATTTTTTACTCCGACAACATAATCCATTTGGTATTTTACAGAAACTAAGATTATCAAACACATAGATTTAAATAAAAATGCGTATTTTAAAAGAAAATGAGCAAATAAAAAAAAAAGTAAATTCGGTATCGAAAAAACCAAAAGTGAACCACAGTCTGTCAAATATCATAGATAGTAAGGTCTAAGTAGAGAGACCCCATCTATGATCGACTGGTTTTTGGGGTCTCTAAATTATCTTAAGTCTCATACTCTGTGTCATAATAAATACTAGAATAAACATCATGCGTCCCACCTCTACTTTAAAAATCGAATATGAAAAGTCTTAAGAAACGTCAATTTAGGTTACCTGTGAAAAGTCAGAAATACAGTGAATTTAAAACTTGTTGACAGTTGTATTGAGGTGGGAATAAAAAAAAATTACGCACATATATACACATATGTATATAAAAAAAAAGGACTTTGGTCGGAGAACCGAAAAGACGAAAAGAAGAGAACGAATTGATAAGGAGGTTCAGAGATAATGGACGACGAGTAGGTGAAACCCGAAGGGATCATCGAGTCAACCATTTCTTAGACGGACGTACGTCCTCTGGGACCAAGTTAAGGACCCAGCCCTTCTAGGGGACCCCTTCCCTATCCGATGGGTGAGGTCATAAGACCGGACCTCTTAAGATACCTTACATTTCAGGTACCCCAACGTTGCTCAGTCTGTGTCGACTCGTTAAAAGTGAAAGTAGGTGAAAAACCACAAAATGGGATTGAAACCACAAGATGGGACACGGGTTCCCAAGTTATTAGTTTACAATTATAATTATATACGGGTTTAGTTACAGGGTTGGGTTTGAGAGACAACTCTGGGTTTGATCATATATGTTAACAGACACGTACGAGGACAACCTGACAAAGTCTCCGTGTTTTATGTCGTACATACTTTTGGTACGGGGTGGTGGGGTGTACGAAGAAACACTTAAAGTGGTAGGTGGTTAGTCAGAGATGTAGTAGTTTTTGTCATTGAAGAGGAAGTTCGGATGTAATTCGTTGTTGGTACATGTTTGTTAAAATAAAAGTCTCCGTGTTGAACTTTGATAGAGAAAAAAGGAGGGTTTAGATGAGAGTGGGGACCTAGGTTTGTTAGGAGAAAATTGACGTAGAACAAGAGTCAGAATGGGATACTTTAGGTAAGGAATAGGGAGTGAGAGTGGAGGAGCGTCTGTCTTACTTAGAGGGTTTTACGTTTAAACTAGTATAACGAGAGAATGAATTTGGGGTAAAGCAACAGAGGGTAATTGTAATCTTATTTGGGTTTGAGTAATTGTTCTGAGTATTTTGGGAAGCAATGAACTGTAAGTGAATAGGAGACCGAAGAGAGCGAGGGGAGAAGGACGGAGATTGAATTTCAGTGTCGGTGTTACTTAAAAAAAAAGTTAAGGGTTTTACGCAGTAGGGAGAGAGTAGAGACTTCCGGAAACACATTTCGACAAAGAAGACGGATCTTTTGTTAGAAAAAGAAGGAAAAGTCGAGAGTCAACTCCGTCTTTTATTAACAGGAATTTCATCAACCTCATTAAAGATCCACGTCAAATAAGATTTCGTAAAATATATATAATTGAAGAAATTAAGAGTATTGTCGAGATAATAATAATAGAGATAAACTGTTACTCTTTACACACACACACCTCCCCCCTTTCATCACTTCAATTCCTTGACAGGTTTAATCTTTCCGTGATTGACTCGTAAGACGAGTTTGGTAGAAGGGGTAATTCTGGCCACGACAGGGACAGGGCGGTGGGAGTTTGGGTTCGTCCGAACAACGCGGACTGTACGGAGACTGTAGGACAGTGGACGGGGGTAAGGGTTTCGTGATCGTAAAATTCAGTGACGGAAACTTGACAGGAAGGACGGTCCGATATATGAAGAGTTCCCGTCCGTGACGTAAATAATTTCCTTATCTATTACTTACTCGTTTTCTCTTGGTATTTGAAAGAGGGTTACAAACCGTAAACAATTTCTAAGGACCCTGAAGTACGTTTCCAAAATAGACATAAAGGTCACGAAGGAAGAGTGTTAAACACTTTAATCTTAATCCATCCGTAAAGGAGGATTTTTATCGGTGAAGTATGAGTACACATATGAAGTGTTAAGTTGTGCAAGCGGAGTTGTCAGGGTTACTCAATGTTTACCAGAGGGACAGAAAAGAGTGAGATGTGGACCGTTACGAACATGTTGTTACAGACAGTCTCCGTCTTAATGGGAAAAATTGTTCGTCGACCATGACGATGCCACCCTTCAGACCCAAAAGAAGATAGGAGATACGACGTGTGAATAGTAAACGGGATCTTACGTAAAAGAATGTTTGGTTATAAAAATTTGACACAATCATAGAGACTGGACAGGGTGTGTATGTATAAATGAACTAGGTTTATACCTTTGACGATTTTACTTTACCGGTTTACAGAAAATTTACTTCTCAAAGTGTATAGTCTATTAAAAACATAAGAGAACCCTTGGATTGACTGTGGAAATCATAAAAAGGAAGTCCGTCTTAATTTGTTATAGTTGGTACCCAAATCTTTACCCAAGTATCTTGTATTAGAATAACACTTAACTCTAAACAAACGGAGTCGGAAGTTTCATACCCATGGGTGTTAAAAAAATTTTCGGGTACCTTTTCTTATTTATTCAACACTAAATACACTAAAGGTTCTTTCTTATTGTGTCCATACGTAATCTTTAGTGTATTCAAAACCTCGATCCCACTTGTTAGGGGCGTTCTGAAATCTGTTCTATAAATCGGAGGACTAATAATTGAGAAAAAGATAATTGTAGTTGTGACACACAGAGTATTTCAAAATAATACGTTCGAAAAAAAAGTGTCATTTTAAATACGTTATCATTTTACTAATGGTATCCCTCGAAAATAAGACGTTACTTATATACCGTCAGGGAGGGACCTGTATGAATAAAATATGTAAGTGAGTAAATAAGGAGTGTCGTCGAGATACTATGTACTACATCATAATAGGGATAAAATATTTACTTCTTTAACTTTACATCTCTTCAATGATTTACCACCCTGAAGACGGATTTTGGGTCTTTCAGGCTGAACTTTAAATGACATAAGACGTAACGACTAATATTTTGTATAATCGGAACACTTTTGCTTTCATAATGAGTGAGTCACCACAGACTGAGACGTTGGTGTACCTGATGTCGGGTGCTCCGAGGAGACAGGTACCCTAAGTAGTCCGTTCTTATGACCTTACCCAACAGTAAGGGAAGAGGTCCTCTAGAAGGGTTGGGTCCTTAGTTTGGGTCTAGAGGACATAACACCCATCTAAGAAATGGCAGACTCGGTGGTCCCTTTGGGACATAATTGGAGTGATCACCATTTACTGATCCTATAAACACCAGTTATGTTTCAAATTTCATTCCTTGTCTGTTGAGTTATTTTTGACTGGGATATCACTAAAATTTAAATGGTGGTTATACTTTACCACTTGATTTTCCCGTCTTCTCTATCTTCCGAAAATTTACGACAAATGGTTCCGTTATTGTAGTACACGACACACACGACACGAATCAGTCAGTCAGCACACGTTGAGAAACGTTGGGGTACTTGATATCGGACGGTCCGAGGGGACAGGTACTCTAAGAGGTCCGTACTTATGACCTCACCCAACGGTATGGGAGGAGGTCCCCTAGAAGGTTTGGGTCCCTATCTTGGGTCCAGAGGATGTAACGTCCGTCTAAGAAATGGTAGAATCAGTGGTCCCATATTTTATGGAAATAAAAATGGACGTCTTCTCCTAATGTAGACCTTAACCTATCAGACTAATAGGAGTTCAAAAAGTTTCTCTTCGTCTACATAAAATACCTTTGTTTAAAGTTTTTGTTACATTTCGAAGATCCCGAACATAGAACCTATGACAGTATCACTGTTGAAAAGTCGTCTGTCAGTTTTTAGGTCTATTTTAAAAAAAGTAATTTTTAATAACGAACTTTTCTTTGACCCAAGAAACGTCACTTACGAAAAAACTCCTTCACACTTTTTTAGTACTCTTACAGTGTCTTCTATGGTCTAAAGAACGATAAAAAGAGTGATTTTCCAATTTCTACTGCTGCTATCATTTTCCTGTTTTCACTAGTGGGACACTTTTGTTGATGTGTAAAAAAAAAAATGAAAGTTTAATTTGACGGTAAAGTTTTTACAACGACAGTGAATTTGACTCTTCATCTCTTCTTAATGATATAAGACATTTCCGTCCACTTGGTCTCCGTGTCCTTTTTATCAACCGATGTTGTTTGGAGGGATAGTCCTTTGTTTAATTGGTCGACACATTTATCTCGTAAGAACGATTTACAGTCATAGATAGATTTTACGATAAAAGAAAGTCTACTGTATTACATATTCTTTACTGAACCGTTTTATGTTTCCTAGTATATTTATGTTGAATAACAATATTAGTAAACCTAGATAGACCGAACGATAGTATATCGAATTATTTTTATTTTCTCTCATACAGATCTTTTAATATAATTTAGAGTTCACTGGTCTCTCTCTTTAATGAGGTCTTCCTAATTCATGGTACCTTACAAGATGGTACGAGTATTGTAGACAAATCCTGTCAATTTTTCGGGTTGTTATCCCTTTGCATGATCTTATTTTAGTAAAATTTATACACTTGGTACGTCTTTCACATTAACTAGAACTTTTTGAGTATAATTTTATGTATCACTCGACACGAATTGATGCTCGAAACGTTAAATTTTTGACGTTACTCGAAATTACCATTTGGTACGTTTCTTTTGTTGTCACTCCAGCTTACTCATCATCTTTTATAATTTCAGTATGCATACACTTCTTTATGAGATTTATGAGGTGTAGGAAATAGGATAATTTTATGGTTGTAGGTTCAAATGAAAACGAGGATTAAGACATATAAAGACATGTGTCGTTATAGTAAGTAGAGTTATAGTTGAACCCTCTTCCGTTACCGTGGGGTGAGGTCATGAGAACGGACCTTTTAGGGACCTACCTCCTCGGATCACCCCAGCGATTCTCAGTCTATGCTGACTCACTGAAGTGAAAGTGAAAAGTGAAAGTACGTAACCTCTTCCTTTACCGTTGGGTGAGGTCATAAGAACGGACCTCTTAGGGTCCCTGTCCCCTCGGACCACTCGACGGTAGATACTCAACATATCTCAGTCTGTCCTGACTTCGCTGAATCGTCGTCGTCGTCGTTATAGTTGAACTAAAGGAACCCAACTGTAATGTCAATAAGAAAAAAGGGGAAACGATAAAAAAGGAAATTTAAATATAGAGTGAGACGGAAAGACCCGAAGGGTCGGTCACGATCACCATTTCTTGAACGGACGGTTACGTCCTTTGTATTTTCTGTGTACAAATTCGGGACGTAGTCCTTCTAGAGGACCTCCTCCTGTACCGTTGGGTGAGATGATAAGAACGGACCTCTTAAGGTACCTGTCTCCTCGGACCATCCGATGTCAGGTACCCCAACGTTTCTCAGTCTGTGTTGACCTTTCTGAACCGTGCGCACGTGACGGGAAGATGGATGTGACAGATGAGACATAAGACTAAAGAAGGGTAGTCTTCTTCACGTCACTACCCAGGACCGATCTCTACTGAAGGAATCGAGGAAGGACAATTACAACAAGAAGTACAATTCAAGATATAGGATTTCGTGTCAAAGAACGAGGACAGAGAAGGGGACCAAAGGTAAAGGAGGGTAGAGGTCAGATGTGGTGGGAGTAAAGTGGATGGAAAGTCATGGTCAAGAGGAGGACCCTGTGTTTTGTAGAAGAAGAGAGCTCTTTGGGAGAAGAGTGCCACGTCGTGTGAAATGTCTACAAAAAGATTCGACTGGGTAAACGACTCCGGGTGGAAAGTTTTGGGTCAAGACTACCAAAGACGAAAGACCCTTCAGTAAGGAACGATAAAGTTCGGGAATTAGTAAAGACCGAAGAGGGTCTAGGGGATTCTGTAGTAGAAGAGAACGAACAATATCCAAGTACCTTTCGGGACACCTGACCGATGGATTTTAGACTCGAAGAGTCACTTACTGAGGTATTAAGAATCGTGGGACCTTACAGATGCCACAAGTCACTTCCTCACCCTCTCCTCTTCTTCCTTCCCTCTTTCCCACCTGTAATGGTAGGAGACCGAGGTTGTTGGTTTCAAAGAAAAGATTAGGTATGTAATTACATAGTCATTTCACTTGTGACAGAATAAAATTACTTTTTGTCGTTTGTGGAACTTTTATAAGAATAAGGTAAGGTTATATCGTATGTATATGAGGTCTTTCTTTTGGTAGGAAACACCATTTGTTAGACATTCGGGAAGAGGGATTAATGTAAGTAGACCCTTTTTTTTTTTTTTTTGGGAAATTAATAAATAATGTTATATAAAACGTACCGTACCGTAGTCTTTCTTGATTTGAAAAGACTTACAAAAATGATAATACTTCGAAAAACTGAGTCAAGAACAGACTCCACTTCATCTTTAAAATTCTGAGAAAAAAGCATTTAGATAATTGTGCGATCTGTCTGACATAGTAAATCCGTAGGTCAAGATAAATCCCTTGATTCTACGGAGGACCTCTCTCTTAAACTTCAAGACAAGTAGTGACACGAGAGACTAGTTTAGATATATCAGAATAAGGATCCTTCTAAGGAAGAGATCTATCTTAGTGGTGTTCTGATACATGGACTCGAAATAAAGACCACAAGGTCAACTTCGGTTTTTTGTAACTGTTACTTCTGAAAGTCGTCATCTTATAAGTATTAAACACACGTATATTTACATATAAATACTTACTTAAAAATTCCTAGGATGTCTATAAGGATTTTAAAATATACACCATTTCTAATTTAGTCATGTTTCTATACTCATTACTTTTTCTTTTTCTCACCATATTTTATTAAAATCTTACGTCCTTTGTTTTCACAATATTTACGTTATACATAATACCCAATATATACCAGTGAAAATCTTGAAAATCAACCGTAAAAGGGTCCCATAATTTCATGGTTTTATTGGGGTTCAATACAACCTACATATAATAACATATACGTCATATTACACTTAATATATAAACGTTTCATAGTATACATTGGAATTGTACCATACTTATAGTTTTTGTGTGGTCTCAAGGTTTTTAAAATATATAACTAAATTAATTAATATAAGAGAGAAGAGGGAAGATTAAGAGAAATGGTGTGTCTGGACAATAAGATACGAGTACCGATCAGAAGTAAAAAAAGTAATATAGGAATATTTTTAGAGATAGTAGATTTTCATGTACATAAAAACCATATGTATTTATCGTAATACGATATCTAGAGTAAGACGAAGTATGGAAAAGGTGAGTCACGATACAAAGAGTATGAATAAGTACTACGAGACTCATGTATTTTAGATAACTGAGATTTTTACAGTATAAAAAGAAACCTTATGTAAAAAGTCGAGAATAGATAGGTAAGGGGTCACCATCGGAAAGTCTTGCGAATGTTATAGAACGGTCCTGTTTGTTACGAGGTCACTTACAAGAGTACGTACATAGAGGACACCTTCTGTCTAAGGATTCTATTTGGAGTTCTTGGGAACATATTAGAAGGGAAACTTATACCCACCCTAGAGTCTTGTCCTACCTTAAAGTGGGGACACTAATCTAAGGGAATGAATCGTTTTCCCTTTCCTAAAACCTAAACGTCAATTCCAAGACTTAGAAACCAAAATTCAATTAGTTTCCTGTCTAAAAGGTCCCACCCGGACTGAATTATTACTTTGAGGGATTTTCTCCTTGAATTAGGAAGGACTTCTCGTTAAGAGAACAAGTGACACACTTTGGTAAGTCGGGATTCATGAGGTCGACACTCCCTTACCTAAGACGGTTGTTGGTGTACTCGAACCTTTTCTTCAAAGTCTACTCTGGTGTCAGGATCTGTTGTAGATTTAGTGTCGAAACAGTCTGGGATCCGTTTCCCGGGTCGGTTCGGCTTGGGTCTGAAGACTGGGTGTATTTAACACTCTGTTATTTACACACAACAAACTTTGGTAGTTCCATCACCAGTAGACATGATACTAATACTTTTTGATTATTATAGAACAAACTGTACAAACTCTTAGAGAAACCTTATGTTGATTTTCCCGTCTTAAAGACCCAGTGATCCATGTACATTGTGAAGAAAACTGGTAGTCTCGTACTTCCAAGGATATTAAAGTTACAGGAACGGATATGGAATTAAGAGAAGTTGTATTGTCGACATTTTTAGAGTGACTAATATAAAGATAATAATGAATACTCAAATCCGTTCAAAGTAAACAAATAAATACGGGAATAAACCTTTCCAAAGAAAGATATTAAACAAACAAGTGTGAGAAACTGTATAAAGATGTTCCAATCGACTGAAACAATAAAACCTTCTCGAGAAACGTACAAGATTAGAAGTAATCAGGTTCTGTAAAGTTTGTAGAAAGGGGATAGGTAGTAGATAGATATTTGTAAAAGTACGATCGGAAAACCTCATTTAGGGATGAAGATTACAGTTTAGGTAATTATAAAAGGAAGTTTCAAACTTTTAATAATAAAATTATCACTTCGAATGGTAAACTAATGTATAGACACATCCTGATTATATATTATAGATACATCTTGACTATCCGAAGGGTACACCGTGATCACCATTTCTTGGACCGACGGTCACGTCCTCTGGATTCTCTGTACCCAAGTCAGGGACCCAACCCTTCTAGGGGACCTCGTCCCGTACCGTTGGGTGAGATCATAAGAACGGACCTCTTAGGGTACCTGTCTCCTCGGACCACCCGATGACAGGAATCCCAGTGTTTCTCAACCTGTGTTGACTTCACTGAATCGTGCGTACGTACGTGTACGTATCCTGATTATTTAGACTTCAGAGTAGGTAGATTTTTTGTACATCACTCTTTGTCCTTCCTTTGTCCGTCATCCGTCTGTGTCCTCCTTGTGTTTCTCTTTCCGTCTCACGTCTGTCCAAACCTGTCAGACCTAAACCGTAGGTCTTTCGTCGGAAAGTTTTGTCCTGATAATTTTCTCCTAAAAACACCAACAATATAATAACGTGGAAATTGTGTCGTTACCGATTAAGACCTACTAAATCTTAGTTTTCGGAGACTTTCACATCGTTTTTGTAGAGACCTTAATTAAGAATAAGTACTCTAACCTCCTTCCTCCAGTGAGTCCTTCTTCTTATTCCTTTTTCTTTTTCTGTTGAAGGGTCTGACCCTCAACGACCATTTAGTAGAACCTATTTCTAACCCATCCAGTCCGCGTACAAGTTCAAAAGGATTTGAAGTTCCGTCTCTTTCCTTCTTTGAAATCGATTTACTAAATTGTTACCCCACTCTCTTCGGAGGACGGGAGTAAACGTTAAACTGTCGGGTCCTTACCTAATGAAACACATAAGTGGGTATTGTTGGACGAAATGAAGACCCGTCATCAACCATGGTACAGTTGAAAGGATCAGAAGAACCAAGGAACTACCGTATCAACTTTGGATTCCATCGACTCTCTGGATTGATCTTTCAGTTACCTCTGAGACGTTGTGACTGTACCTCCGATGTCCTGTCTAGAGGTCCTACTTTTTTACGGACCCTTCATCTCGGCCTTTACTTACTGTATTTGGTCCCTCGTAACACCTTGGACTTGTCCCTCCCTCCATCTGTCTGACTGTTCGAAATCGTTGGTGACCGTCTACCTTCTCCGTGTTTTCTGGGACTCCCCCCGACGTTCCGTGATATGAACTCCTGAAGTTATGAAAGGAACAATCGACTCCTGAGTAATCGATGTGTGTGGAGGTTACTGTGTCGTTTTATTAGTATTTTTCGTGTCCTTCGAGTGTAGTCTAGGTTTTCTTTGTCAAGGTTGGGTTGTTCTGAATCCAGTTACGATTAAGAGGTTGAATGAGGTGAGGAAAGGGTGCGACTGACGACTCCCGAGTCTTCCTTCTGATCAAACTAGTGTCTGTTTTATTTCGTCAAAAGAAAAAAAGGTGAACGTGTAGACGTATCGTCACACTGAATTTGTAAGGTGGGGCAAAGTATATTTATACTCCGGTTTTTGATACTGGTAAATCGTAATTTTCGTAGAAACAAAAGTAAATCAATAAATTTTAATCGATAAGTATACTTACAGAAGAAAGTACTACAGTCAATTTGGTGTGAATTCTGAGGGTCTACAAAGTGGGACACAACTGTCCAGACGGGTCAACGTCCGTTCGGTACCCGACTGTTCGTTTTAAAACGTGAAAAAGTGACATACAAACTACACTATATCTGAGTCAGGTTGTGAATCTCTGTAGTGGTGTATTAGGTTGTGTCGACACTTAGTAAATTACGACGAGACCTAAGGGGCGCTGGAGGTAAATAGAATACCCCTAGAAGCCACCTCACACAGGTACATGACATCCTTTTGAGTCGACTTTCGATTGTATGATAATCTTACTAGGATACCGACCTTGAAACATTTTTACTCTTCTCATGACATGAAGTGTAAGTTTATATAGGTGATTTTGAAGTGTTCGTACCGAAATTTAATTTCACGCGGGAACCCTCTGTAAGTAGTGCCGTCTACATGATACTTCTCAGTGGAGGGTTAGATCAGTCCCTTAGGTTCACTCTTTACCTTTGTCTACATTATATAGGTCTGTTTCGTGGGATGAGTACGGGTCTTCTGTGAATATTTACGGGT
The DNA here is from genome assembly GCA_006410555.1 of Capra ibex. NCBI lineage: Eukaryota > Metazoa > Chordata > Mammalia > Artiodactyla > Bovidae > Capra > Capra ibex. Next base: position 10,322,004 of record SJYO01048061.1, on the reverse strand, counting down.
ATACATAGGGTCTCAGACACAGGTCTTGTGACTTTCTCTTAGTAGTGTTTCAGTCTTGTCTAAAAGAGTTTGTCCTTAGTAAAAGTAAGTCAGAAACTACACTCCCCTTTTCACCTTTCACTCAAACGAAGCTATACTGTTCAATAACAGTATTTCTACGGTCGAGTATCCTTGTAGTATTTCATAATAAAGTTTAATTCTGTATGAATAAATTTTACGTAAAATACAGTATTCTACAAGTCTGAACGATGTCTTCATTAACAAACAAGTGAAATAGGACTTAACCGACTTGCTCCTGTACCTTATTTCAGAGTTCAAGTAATAGTATAAATCAAAAGTGTCTCGTACCAAAGTCGCCTTGTTTTGTGTATACTGTCGTAGGAGTCCAGGATAGAAGACAATCAGTTTTGCTTTATGTCAAAAGTCGTCTCTTCAAAATTAGAACACTATGAGAGTAAGTAACGTCAGAAATCTTTTTTACAGACCTATTAATTAAGTTTATATTTTATTGAAGTTTCCGTTTTTAATTATATATTTTGTAAGACGGAATCTAGAACTTTCTTCAAATGAATTTCAATAAATAGTTATCTTAGTTCAGAAGGATATATATATATAACCCAACCAGTTTTTCAAGAAAGTCCAAAAAGGTATTCTAGTATACCTTTTCGGGTTTGTTTACAAAACCGATTGAGAGAGAGATATATATATAGACATAATGGAACCCGTAAACATAGAATGTGTTACATTTTAGACGGACGCTTTAATTAAAAGTTTTTACATGTAATCAAAAAAGTTGACGAACATTCCGTCGAACTCTAAAAGTCGAGTTGGGGCCTATGATTCCTATTCTCAGTAAGTCCGTCAACCTTCGTAATTTCAATTACAATTTTTGTTCAGATCTTTTAAGTTTAACTCCAAGAATCCTGGAGGATTGTTGGTCTCCTCGGTGACAAGGATTAACTAATATGTTGACGGAGAGGTATAAACTAATTACTACACACGAACACATTTGCAGAAACCGATACAGTATTAAGGATAAAATACAGTTTAGTCTAATTGGTAAAAGGTACAAAACAGAGATGCAATTCTGACCAGATGTGTTCGGTTTTTGTTTAACTTTATCCTACACGACCTTTACAACCCACGTATAGGAACCTACGATGTTTTAAATAAAGTACTACAAGGAAACGTAAAGGTCTAAAAGAGGAGATCTTTCTAAGTTGTTGAACCAAGTGTACTAATGGGTGGGTCAGTTTTTGAGTATTTCGAGTACTAGGTCATGAGTCTTCACAAAGACTTATGTCTCGGAGTTTTCTGTGTGTGGTGTTTAGACGTAACGAAAGATAAAGTCAATAAAGGTCTTATTATTACCCATATTGTATTTTATTCGGCGTAAGGTTTTCAGATGTCAGATATAAATTTACATACAAGTCTTGTGACGATAAATTTAAATGTCTTAAAACGTGTAATACTCTAAAAATTGTCAACCATGTTAGTCATTTTTTCCTCAAAATAAATAAATCTTAGTATTTTCAGTGATAAAATTCTGTTAAAGGAAAGTCGGTGGGAACCGTAGGATACTTTATCCCCCTTGTTAAATTTGTAGGTTTATAACGTGTTCGAAAATCTAATTCTTTATCATTTTGTGAACTTAAAGGGTTTATAATTGCCGTTTATTAAAATTTTATACCGATTAGACAGAATCCCATTTAACTCTTTCTCAATACAGTCTTTTCATCTTGTATAAATTGAACCTCTTTCTTTTTCACGGAGAAATAAAAACTTATTCTCAAAAGACAAAAACTCGTCACCATGAACCGACAAAGTTGCATCTAGACAAACTAATGTTTAGGTTTCTTTTACAAGACTCTTGTCAGATGAACAAACGAGATCCAAATCCTGAACTACATTCGGAGTAAGCCGACCACTTTCGAATGAAAGTGTTTCTAAAGTACAAGTGTTTATTGTGGTCCTTTACTAGGGTCACTCTTTTAATATGTTTCAGCATAAGTACTCATCCAAACCGAACTTAGTCATCTTACTATTTTAATTTGAGGACACGGACACATATTCTATACGGTGTCTAAAATTACCGGGGTTTAATCTCCTTTAGTGGTAAAGAACTGAATTTCTCTAGATGGAATTATTTAACACTCAGAAAAACACGTCGAAAAATTAGAAGTCAAAAACCAATGAATCCTGTATATATAATCAAACTCTAATAAATAAGAGGTTTTTAGATTAAGTTTATCCTTCAAAAACACGGTATTATACAGTAATGTTCTAATAAAGGTAAAGGTCAGACACTCGAGGTACTAGAGTCTTGGGAGGAGAAGGAAAATGAGTTTCTTTACTACTCCCATTGGTCAGTGAATTTACGTCCAATTTAATACTTCACTGAAGTCATCAAAAATACACCTTTCCAGTATGTTAATATCTCTACTTCCAATATCGTTAGACCTGAGTTCTTTGTTTTTGTTTGGTTTTTTTAATTTGACTTTGATTGAATCCGTTTATTCCTTAAATGAGTGGGTATATTGTCTCTTCAGATACTCATACAGACTGAAGTCTGTACAGATCTAGATCCTCAAAGCTACTACAGTAGGCTCAAGAGAGCTGTCACATATATAAAGATTCTACACTGACAGAAACGAATAACTAGAGGGAAGGTGACTATTCTACCTGTTTGCATCGGAGTCAATCTATGAACATCTCGAATATATGTTTTCATGGACACCAACTAAAAACTGTGGACTCCGTCTTTTCGGGACTACTTATGAGTCACCTCATAAGAAATTTTGTACACGGGTCATTAGTTAGTGAAAAGTCCATAGAATCCTTGGTAGGTGAGATAAAAAAAAGGTTTACTCTTTTACTCCGGTCTTTATTCACTGTTACTTACAGTGTATTATGCAATCATCGTATCAATCTGTGTCGGTTTTATTTAAATTATTACTTGCCTATCGTTTTATTTAAGCTTCTCTCTCTGTTCTTGTTTATTAATCATTCATAAATAGATGGAAATAACGGTATTATGTGTAAATTTTATATCACATCAATTGTCTCGAGTCACACTGACACTTAATAATTTCTAGTTGAACCGTAAACAGATATAGATAAAGAATTCGTTGATGAGAACAGAGACCGTGAATGAACCCGTAATTTGTTTCTATAATCTTGATTTTTGATCTCGTCTTTGGTGGTTAAGTCACCTTATTTAGAAGCTAATTAATATATTACCTAGGACTTCCAATTTCTATAAAATAAACATAAAGATTAGAATAAAAAAAATTGAGGTATGATTACAAGAGATTGTACGAAGGGAGTATCGAGTCTTAATGGACGGTTACGTTCTCTACGCCTAAGCTAGGGACCATCCCTTCTAGGGGACCTCTTCCTTTACCGTTGGGCGAGGTCATAAGAACGGACCTTTCAGGGTACCTGTCTCCTCGGACTTCATGATGTCAGGTATCTCAGTGTCTCAACCTGTGTTGACTCGTTGATTTGTTGTTACGAGAAATTGAATGATAACGATAGTGTTCAGACACTTATTTCATTGACAAAATATAAAATATAAAAATAAAAGTGGAATGGACTTCAAATAGGTGTCGATTCTTCAAGATGTCAAAAATCAAGGACAAGCGGAGAAAACGGAGAGTGGTAGGGGGTACTGAACTCTCTTAGTTCCAAAGGTCCTTATGGTCATTGTATCGTGTCACTCTATCGTAAATTGGTACTTCAACATCGTTGACTTTTTACTTTGAATTTGGACCGAAACCCAATCATATTTTTTACCTAAGAAAATTTGAGACATTAGAAACTTTCTGTCTCATCGATAAACTTAAACTCGAAAGGTCCTCGGTTGTCTTTCTCCCTTTCATCTAGTGAATGTTCTAAGACTTTTTAGACCATTTTCGTTTGGTTAATCAATCCTTACTGACACTGACATGGTTTTGGTGTCTCTTAACAACGGTTTGTAGAGGACTGATGTCCCACCATGTTGTAAGTTTAGCTCTCGTACTATAAATTCGTCTAAAGTGTCTTTCGAGTGTTTTTTGTTTGGCGACAACTCAGTTTTGTGATACTAGGTTTATGGACCGGGAGACTAATAGACCAATTGGAACCTTAGTCAAAATCTTTTGAACCTATTTGTACATTATGTGTCTTAAGAAGTGAGTGAGTAGTTAAGTAAGTAAGTAAATAGGGTACTCTTGAATAAATCTAAAAGAAATAAGAAAAATAAGACGTGTGAAGATATCTATTTTCGACAGGGAAATAGAACTTGAGTATCAGAATCTTGACTATGTCAGTACTTTGTTCGAAAATACATTATTTTACACCAACCATAACCTAAAAGGTCCGTTATCATGACCTCACCTAACGGTAAAGGAAGAGGTTCCCTAGAAGGGTTGGGTCCCGAACTTGGGCCCAAAGGACGTAACATCTGTCTACGAAATGGTAGACTCGGTGGGTCCTTCAGGTAAAACACACACACACACACTATAAACAACACTTTAGCACCGAGTCTGCCATTTCGCAGACGGACGTTACACCCTCTGGACCCAAGTTAAGGACTCAGCCCTTCTAGGGGACCTCTTCCTTTACCGTTAGGTGAGGTCGTGAGAACGGACCTTTTAGGGTACCTGCCTCCTCGGACTATCCGATGTGTCAGGTACCCCAGCGTTTCTCAGTCTGTGTTGATTACTTACTGGAGGACTTACCCTATAATACCGTCTTTTACGATGAGACCAATTCCTCCAGTCTCGGTCAAAGTACCCTCTTCGATACAGTTTTGTCTGGTTTTTCCTTCTCAGTCTCAACTTTAACTTCTGTCTCCGTCTTTGGACAAGTATGTCTTGGAACATTGCGTATTTCCCAAACTTGAAGTAGACTTCCGGTTACTTTTGGTGACTTTATACAATTCGTCGTCTTGTCATATTAGACTAAACTCAAAGACCACCGGAATAGAATCTTCAGTCCGAAGGGTCCACCACGATCACCATTTCGTAGACGGACGGTTCCCTCCTCTGTATTCTCTACGTCAAAACTAAGGCCCCAACCCTTCTCGGGGACCTCTTCTTGTACTGGTGGGTGAGGTCAAAAGAACGGACCTCTTAGGGTACCTGTCTTTTAGGACCGCCCGATGTCAGGTACCCCAGCGTTTCTCAGTCTATATTGATTCGCTGAATCGTCGTCGTTGTCGTAGAATCTTCAGTTCTTCTTTGATTACTACCGGACCTAATTCGATCAATGTCACCTCGACCTGTTCCCTCTACCTAATTTCTCTGTCTTCCATTTTAACGGTTCTGAGTCACTAAATAACCTCACTTCTGTCTAAAATGAAGGGTCGTTAACTATCTACTTTTCGTTTAACGGATGATTCTGTTTTTTATCAGTAATAATAAGAACGGAAATTAAGTGTTTCATTTCGATACAGTAGGTGTACGTTCTATTGGGAAAGAAAAAGTTAATACCAAAAGAGTCCCATATACAGATCAACACCCCAACGACTCAGTATACTCTCAAAATAAAGATCGAAAAATTTCTTAGAGGTGTCAATAAAAGAAAGTCACCCTCCTTTATTCAATATATGTACAATGGGTTTGTACAATAATTTAATGTTAAATGTTCCAAAAACTTTTTTTTTTTGTTTTGACTTCGTATGGTGATAATATAGGATTACTCATAAAATATAGTAGGAAGGTTTCCGACAAGGATGACTGGGACTGAGGGTTTCAGTATAATTCCCCTTTCAGGAAGTGTTCGTTGTTACGATGTGTGTGTGTGTGTGTGTGTGTGTGTGTGTGTGTGTGTGTGTGTGTGTGTGTATATAATATTTTAATCAGGTATTAGTTGACGACAGGGTGTCTCATTTTCTGGTTCCTTTCACGTTGCTTTCGAATTATTTATCTACGGTAAGGATTATCTCAGGAGTGGGACACTGTTCCTTATATCGTCCCTATTTGTCGTCTTATCGATTCTGATTAACTACTTTTATTCAAACTTATAAACCCGTGTAAGACCCTTTCGTGGACTATCGATTCTATTTTTTCTTTTAGTATATTTGAAGGTCTAATTTGTTATCGTAATCAAAGGAACCTATTTAATAGTCTAACCAGAGTTGAAGGATAGACAAAGAGACTTTCTATGTTGTAAGGGTTTACTGTAGACATCCAATTCCTCTCTTTTTTTTACGTGAGGTTCTATATAGATTGGTTTTGGTATATATACCTTCTTAAACCACTCGTTTCGGAAAATGAAATGATCCTCCACCTCATCATTCGGATCTGATGTGACGGTTACTCCCCACCGTCTATCATGTTTAGTATAATTGTTTGTGTTTAGTAGAAGATCTTTTGTCGTCTCGTAACGACTCTGTGGACATTAACCTCTCCGATTCTAAAATCTCACCTTTCTTGAAACTTTTTTACTCAACTTAAATATCCAGTCGAAACTAAACGTCTTATCCTCATAAACGGTAATCCTCAGTTAATCGTCTGACTCTCGGGTCCGAAACGTGGGTGCCTCGATACGGTGATACGTCTCTTTTTTTGTTTTACCTGTTCAAAAAGAGTTCCATAAACGACTTAAGACTCGGACCCGTTTCGTCTGTATCTCGGTTTTTGGATTCTTCTTATGGAGGTTTTTCGATAAATAGTGTGAGTTATCAGAATTCTTCGTTTATGGTCCCACAGTTTGGATAGTCTTTCTTTTCAACACCTTTATGTGTTCGGACAATTAATCTTGAGACCTCCGGGTCCACTTGGTCTATTTTTTCCCAGAGTCGTTCTAGTTATGGGTTCAAGTTGAGTCAGAGAAAGGTAGTTAATCAGAATCGATAGTTTTACCGTTGGGTGAGGTCATAAGAACGGACCTCTTAGGGTCGCTACCCCCTCGGACCACCCGACGGTAGATACCCCAGCGTGTCTCAGCCTGTGCTGACTTCGCTGAATCGTCGTCGTCGTCGTCGTAAGATGATAAATAGGGACGATATAAGGAACAGTGTCGCACTTCCTGAGATAATCCTTACCGTAGGTAAATAATTCCAAAACAACGTGAAAGGAACCAGAAAATGAGACACCCTGTCGTCAACTAATACCTGATTAAAATATTAAATATATATATATATATATATCGTAACAACGAACACTTCTTGAAAGGGGAATTATACTGAAACCCTCGGTCCCAGTCACCCTTCCCAAATTCCACTAACTGGAGTTCAGGTAGAGGTCGTGTACCTTCCCTTTGGATGAGATGTCTATTATCATAATGGACCATGGAAATATTAAAAATGTGTGTTAAGTTCTTTTTGAAGTATGTGTGTACTTTTCTACCTTTGTATATTCATTTTAGGTTCTCTTTTTATCTGACTCGTGACTACTATCATATATATGATACTATGATTGATCAGTGTTCTTTTCGTGTACAATTAACATTACAACTTAATATACACTCTAAATATATACATAAATACGTAGACAATGTAAATTTTACATGAAGACTCTATATTTGGGACAATTACTTCGTGTGTTTAACGGTCCGATTGGTTACAAATTGATACAATAAAAAATAGGTATTAGGTTTAAGAGGGTGAAATAGAAGAGTCAGTGACAGGAGATATTTGAAAATTTGGGGTGAACTTTAGAGTAACTTATCCTTATAGGTATTTGTATGTACAGTGAGGTTTTCGAATGATAAGATAATTAACTAATTTTTAACCAAGTACACTATAATGGCCATATTTATGTCCCAAACAACTGTGTTTATTGGTTCTTACCTCGAACGTATATACTTGAACTTTTACTTTCAGTGAATCAGCACAGGCTGAGAAACACTGGGGTACCTGATATACCAGGTATCTTAAGAGATCCGGTCTTATGACCTCACCCATCGGAAAAAGAATAGGTGTCCTGGAAGGGTTGGGTATACTCGAACGTATGTCGGATTTACAAAGGAGATAAAACATCTGAAGGTCGATATAAGAACCGAGTGGTAAAGAACACTAGTCTTACAGTATTGAATTGTGACAAAAGGTAAAATTACACAAACATAAATGTTCAAAGTACAACCAGGGTTTTCAAAGAGAAACGATTTAATATGTATGGATGAAGATGATTGAAGTGTGTAAACTATAGATTACTTATGTTTTACCGTATCATAAATATAAAATGTTTGTCTTTAACACACTTCTTGGAGAACGTATAATTGAATAAAAATAAAATCATTATGTAAAAGTAGAACTAATCAACGGGAATAGTCTTTATGGATGTAAAATATTCTATTTTCCTCAGGAGTTTTTTGAAAAGACACACCATTTCTTTTTTTTTTTAGTCGTAGAATTCGTAAAAATTCACACCACCACCACCAGTAAATCAGTGATTCAGTACAGACGGAGAACGCTGGGGTACCTGATATCGATCGGTCCGAGGAAAAGGGTACCCTAAGAGGTTCTTTCGTGTGACCTCGCTCATCGGTCACGGTAGAGGTAAAAATTCACATGTCATATCATTTTTTTATATATATATATACATATATATATGTGTGTACGTGTGTGTATCATATGTGTATATGATACGTATAAATGTGTATCATTTTATATATATCATATATGATATATATGTCATTATATATATATCATTTTATGTATGTCTCCTATTCCACAAACCTACCGTAGTGGCTGACTTACTTTACTGAGACTCGTTTGAGGTCCTCTACCACTTCCTGTCCCTTCGGACCGTACGACGTCAAGTATCCCGACGTTTCTCAGTCTGTGTTGAGTCGCTGACTTGTTATCATTTTAGATAAGTATAACAAAACTTTATCTGAAGGTCCAGAAAAAGTAGACCGTTTGTACTTTGAGATATCGATAATTTGTTGAGGGGAAAACGGAGAGGATGGTCCGGGACCATTTTTGGTAAGATGAAAGATATAACTACTTAGATTATAATCTATGGAGTATATTCGTTTATCTCTTAAACAGAGAGAACTTACTGAATTAAGTGAATCGTATTACAGGAGATCCATATAGGTACAACATTATATATCAAAGGACAAAATTCCGACTTATTATAGGGTAAGATACATAATGAAATATAATAGGTGAGTAGAAAAAAAAAACGAAGATGGAAGATAGTTATCACGACAATACTTGTAACAATACGAAAGATATCACGACACTTATTACGACGATACTTCTTGTAACCATACGAAAGTTTAGAAAACCTATGTAGACCTTCATCCTAACAAGTTAGTGCACCATCAAGATCAAAATGAAAAAAGTCATTGGAGGTATGACGAAAAGTATCGTTAATGTAGAAAAAGGTTAGGGTAGTTGTCCTACGTTTCCAAGGTTAAAGAGGTCAAGGAACTGTTGAAGACATAAAAGACAATAAAACTATCATCAGTAGGATTACTCATACTTCACCATAGAGTGACACCAAAACTAATCCTAAAGGGAGTACTAACGATGTCTCTTCCACTACCGTGGGGTGAGGTAATGAGAACGGACCTTTTAGGGTCCCTACCCCCTCGGACCACCCGACGATAGATACCCCAGCGTGTCTCAGCCTGTGCTGACTTCACTGAATCGTCGTCGTCGTCATCGTCGTCGTTGTACTAATGATTACAACTTGTAGAAAAGTATACGAACAATCTATCAACATATGGTGGAATCTTCTTTATAGATAAGTTCAGGAAACTTTCACTTTCTGTCAGCACAGACTGAGAAACACTGGGATACCTGATATATCAGGTACCTTAAGAGGTCCCGTCTTATAACCTCACCAATCGGTAAGGGAAGAAGTCCCCTAGAAGGGGTACGTCTCTAACTTAGGTCCAGAGGGTGTAACGTCCACCTAAGAAATCGTCGACTTGGTGGTCCCTTCGGGTTCTTATGACCTTACCCATCGGATAGGGAAAAGGTCCACTAGAAGGGTTGGGTCCTTATCTTGGTCCCAGAGGACGTAACGTCCGTCCAAGAAATGGTTGACTCGATAGTACCTCGGGAAAGTTCGGAAAACGAGTAAGAAATTAACCCGTTAAACTAAAAAACAACGATGAACCAACTTGTAAAGAAAAATATAAGATCTATAATTGAGACATGGACTATACGTTAAAGGTTTATAAAAAAGGGTAAAATATCAAACAGAAAGGTGAGAACAATACAGGAAACCACGTGTTTTCAAAATTCAACCTACGTCGGGGTGAAACACAAAAAACGAACACAACGAAACGAAAACTACAGTAAAGGTTCTTAAGTGAAGGTTCATGTTACAGTACCTAGATAAGGAGATACAAAAGGGATCTTCAAAATATGAAAATTCAAAATATAAATCTACAAATTGGGCAAAACTCGATTATAAATATACATTCTATACCAAGATTACCATAGGAAAACGTACATCTATAGGTACAAAGGTGATAATCGTCTTCTCTGTTAAAAAAGGGGTAGTTCACCAGAACCGTGGGAATAATATCCAGTCAAGTCAAGTCAATGAGTCAGTACAGGCTGAGAGACACTGGGGTACCTGACGTCGTGCGGTCCGGAGGGACAGGTAGTGGTTGAGGGCCTCAAGTGAGTTTGAGTACAAGTAACTCCGCCACTACGGTAGGTCGGTAGAGTAGATGACAACAGGGGAAGAGAAGGACGGAAGTTAAAAAGGGTCGTAGTCCCAGAAAAGTTTACTCAGTTGAGAAGTGTAGTCGACCGGTCTCATAACCTTAAAGTCGAAGTCGTAGTCAGGAAGGTTACTTATAAGTCCTGACTAAAGGTAATCCTACCTGACCAACCTAGAGGAACGTCAGGTTTCCTGAGAGTTCTCAGAAGAGGTTGTGGTGTCAATTTTCGTAGTTAAGAAGTCGCGAGTCGAAAGAAATATCAGGTTGAGAATGTAGGTATGTACTGACGCCCTTTTTAGTATCGAAACTCATCTACCTGGATACAACCGTTTCACTACAGAGACGAAAAATTATTACGACAGATCCTACCAGTATTGAAAAGGAGGTTCCTTGTTCGTAGAAAATTAAAGTACCGATATCAGTAGTAGACGTCACTAAAACCTCGGGTTTTTTTATTTCAGACGGTGATAAAGGGGCAGATAAACGGTACTTGACTACCCTGGTCTACGGGACTAGAATCAAAAGACTTAAAACTCAAAATTCGGTCTAAAATGTGAGAGGAGAAAATGAAAGTAGTTCTCCGAGAAATCAAGAAGAAGTTAAAGACGGTATTCCCACCACAGTAGACGTATAGACTCCAATAACCATAAAGAGGGCCGTTATGACTAAGGTCGAACACGAAGTGGTTCGGATCGCAAAGAGTACTACATGAGACGTATATTCAATTTATTCGTCCTACTGTCATATGTCGAAACTGTATGAGGAAAGGACTCAACTTTGGTCAGACAATAAGGTAAAGGTCAAGACTGATAATGAAGAACTGGACGTCCGTCTAAAGAGTCCTTCGTCCAGTCCACCAGACCATAAGGGTAGAGAGAGACTTAAAAGGTGTCGAAGAACACTAGGTGTGTCAGTTTTGAAACCGCATTAGTTATTTCGTCTTTATCTACAAAAAGACCTTGAAAGAACGAAAAAACTACTAGGTTGTCTACAACCGTTAAACTAGAGACCAAGGAGACGGAAAAGATTTACGTCGAACTTGTAGACCTTCAAGTGCCAAGTGAATGACAACTTCGAACCAAACCTCTTAAAATTCGTAGTGAAACGATCGTACACTCTACTCACGTTAACACGTCATCAGACTCGTAAGAAACCGTAACGGAAAGAAACCCTGACCTTACTTTTACTGGAAAAGGTCAGGACACCGATGATGACTCAAAAGGTTTAACGACCGTATTACTCACGTCGTGAAAATGTCGTAGTAGAAAATCCTAAACTTTATCGAGTCGACCTTAAGACAGTAGAGGTAATCGAGACAAGTATCATTATGAAGGATTCCGGATGAACTGAAATGTGAGGTCCTACAGACCAAGATCCACTCACTGTTGGAAAAACCGGAAGAGTTTGTTGGTAAAAAGAAACAACGTACAGAAAAAGAAAAAGACCTAGTAAGAAACAATCACGTATTTTTGTTGACTACAAACAAATAACTAAGACGCAGGACGTTGAAACAACTTAAATAATCAAAATCGTCAATCACAACTTAATATCTAGTAAACTGGTACATATAAGTTCCCAAACGAAGACCTGAGATAAAATGAAGTGAACAGATACCCAAATAGAAATACGGTCATGTGACAAAACTAATGACATTGAAACATGATACAAAACTTAGATCTTCATACTTAGAAGGTTTAAACAAGAAAGAATTTTAACAAAACCGATAAGTCCCAGGGAACTCTAACGTGTACATAAAATCCTATTAAAAACACCGTTGTCTTTTTACATGGTAACTCTTAAACTATCGATAATATAATCTAGATATCTACCGAAACCCATTATACCTGTATAATTGTTACAACAGAAGGGTAGGTACTTGTACTCTTCAGAAAGGTGAACAAAAAACAGAAGAATTAAAGAAGGTCCTCAGAAAACAACTTAAGTCGTAAGTTCAGAAGATGGTGGAAGAACTACGATGATATTTACCTTAATAAAAGAATGATAAAAACCTAGTAAGAAACAATCACGTATCTTTGTTGACTACAAACAAAAAACTAAAACACAGGACGTTGAAACAACTTAAATAATCAAAATCATGAATCACAACTTAAAAATCCAAAAGGATTATATTCCAATACAGTAGTCACTTGTCTCTACTAAAATCAAGAAGGAAAAGTTAAACATATGAAAGTGAATAAAAAGAACAGATTAACGGGACGTAAGAGTTAAAAAACCAGACGACGGATCCAAAAACCAGTCAACCATTCAAACCCAAAACGCTGATTAATAAACCGAAAACTATAACAGTGACACAGACAAATATTATAATTGTCAGAATAACTTATTAAACAGTCTAGTCGTTACGGATATATAAGGTTATGTAATTAAAATTTGAGTCGTTAAATTACTATCTTATACTCTTCCCTTATAAAAAGTTACTTCATTGTTTTCATCATAGAATTTTTAAAAATAATATCTTTAATAAAATACATGCTTTTTTGTGTCAATTCTCATTTTACTTGGAAGTTTATGAGTAGAGGTCGACGGTGTTAGGACCAGTCAGATCAAGGTACATGTATGGGTAAGTAAAGAGGGATGAAGATCTTATATAACTAAGATACTATAATAAAGTAGGTGTCCATAAAGTTTTATATACATGTTCTTCTTTGATTAATAGTGTGGTATCAGTGTGATTTTAAAATTCGTGAAGGAGAAATTATAATAGTTCACATATGACATCCTTGTTAAACGACCTAACAGAGTATTAAAGAATCCCACTAACAAATTTATTGATATTTTTATTTCAGATGTATAATGTTAATCAACGATGTAAAGAATATAAAATACATTAAATATGTAGAAAGGAAAAAGGTGCTGAATAAATTTTTATATCAGTTAATAGGTCTCCTCAAAAGATGTCAGATCTAAAATGACTATCGTAACAACACCGTAACGAACCATACAAGGGAGAGGGATATAGAGGAATTTAACCACTGTTCTAGATTTTTAAACTAGTTTGTGTTCAAGTCCCGAAAAAAATTAAACAACATAAATACACACACACAAACAGTTCTTATAACGTATTTACCAGAACCTATGAAGGTAAGTTTCCTCAAAATACTGACTAAAGGAGATTTTTCGTCAAAACACACACATACACACACAATCAACGAGTCAACACAGGTTGAGAAACGTTGGGGTACCTGACCTCGGGTGGTCCGAGGAGATCGGTACCTTAAGAGGTCCGTTCTTATAACCTCACCCAACGACCCGAGAGGAGGTCCCCTAGAAGAGTTGGGTCCCTAACTTTGGTTCCCTTCTTAGACCGGGTGTGACGTCCGTCTAAGAAATGACAGACTCGGTGGTCCCTTCGGGGTTTTCGTCGAAACGAGAAGGAATTTATGAAAAATGATAAAATCTCATTGTTAAGAAGTGGTAACGTATCCTAAAATGTTAAAACTTAATGAAAGTATATGTGTTTATGTGACTGGAAATGTTATGACGACGTTCCATCCACAATCCAGGTCTTGAACTAACATGGGTTAATGTTTGAGTACACAATTGGACAATGGCGAGTGACCACGACCGTCATTTGTTGTCCGAGAACCCAGTCTCTCGTTCCTTACGTAGTGAATACCGTGTTCACAGTACTTGTAGGCGTATAAACACAACGAAAGGAAAACAAGAATCAAGGTGCTCTCACTACACTTTTCCGGGTTTACCTAAGACATGTACGTCACCGCAAAACTCAGTATCGACTCATTGTGAATCGAACCCCCTAACTAGTTTAAATGTCGTTCGTCATTCGTTCGTAGAGAAACAGGTCCTCTGTTGATTAAGAGAATGGACGCTTTCAGTGGTCCATGTATTTGTTAGAACTTTTTACTGGGTACCTTCTCACCAGTCTCAGAAGCTCCGTGTGGCCTTTCTGTTCATCCTAACGATATTCAGGTTGCTTCTTATAAGAAGAATCGTAATCTATGTTATCTGACAAAAGATTGTAAAGATTTTTCCTGTAATTTCGAGGTACACTTAATCCCAGTGTGTCATTTGTCGGTCATGATTTTAGATTCCGAAGGTTTTACGTAAGAAATATAGTAGAAATTTTCTCACTTCACATTCTTTTAGTTGAATCATCGTACCTCCACCACTGTTCCTTCGAAAAAGATTCCAAATTTACATTCCCTTTTATTTTTAAAGATTAGTACACGAACTTAGTATACACTGAATGATAGAGTTAAGACGTAATAATCATATTAACTCTTTGTGGGTTCTATTACAAAAATGTAAGGATTTTCTTTGTTTACGTTTCGTTAATATCTCTTGATGTTCAGATGACAGTGTTTTAATGACTCTAAGTTCAGGGTTCTTTATAATCGAATATACACTTTAATGTTTTATGTGTTCCTTTATTAGTCTTTGTTCTCTGTCATCAGTACTATTCGGAATGTCAATAATCTTCTTAAACTATCTCTGATATAACATACAGATTTTATCTCAAAGTTTTTTTATTCTTTAATGTTTCTCTACTTTTTATTGATAAACTATTTTGTGATTTCAAAATTTTTGATTTTTTATTATTACTTTTTATTTTAGAGTTTATTACTAAAAATCGAGTTTGTTTCGACTTTTCTAATGATGTTTTCCGTTTATTTTTTATTGAATAGGTTTCAGTCTTTGTCATTCTATTTCTTTACCTTATACACTTTCTCAACAAATATCAATACCGGTTATCTTACCTTTCTAGGACTATAAGGGTACTATTCTTAAGGGTTGACTCTCTTTTCTCTCTCTTATTTTTAAGAGATCTCAATTATTTTGATACATATTACTTATTTACATTCTTAGAATGTATTTTATTCAGATTTGGATCTGTTTCATATGACTATATTCTTTTCTCTAAAAAAATTACCGTTAGTCTTTTATTTTCAATTGATACTTTCATAATATTAATCTCTTTATCCTTATATGAGTAATTATTTTTAATTACAGTCTTTTATAGTATAAAAGTTTAATGACTCTATTTTATAATTTTATTTAAAATGTACTACGGATTAGTAAACCTTCACCCTCCTTTTTCTACAATCATCTAAAAAATTTTATTCTGAAACAGTGATTCTGAAAGCAACTTTTTTTAACCGTACCTTCTTCTTTTAATTTGAGTTACCTTCCTGTGTACGTTATTAAATAAATGAGGAAGTTGTTTACAATGAATTCGTGAAGGAAACACGGTCCATAAAGAGAACAATGACCCTAATATTGACAAGTTCTTCGTCATAGATAGTTTAATAAAAGACATTAACTTTAATGTACTTTAGTGTATACATATCAAAAAGTGTTAAAATTATAGGAAAATATCGTATAAATTTCCGTCAGCTATAAAAAGAAAGAAGTGAGAGAATTGGAAGGATCAGACACAATTGGAACTTAAAATGAAGGGATGACTTTTTATATGAAGGAAAATACTTTGTTTACGATACGTCAGGTTGTTAGGTTAGGGAATCTTGTTGTCAGATTTAAAAGACTATGTTAAGAGAGTAGGTGGGTCGTAAGTCGTTTATGAATAATTTGACTTAAATTGACTCAGATCAACTTAACCTAATTTAACTATGTTTATATAGATACGAACAAAAAGTCAGTGAGTCGGTACAGGTTGATAAACACTGGGTTACCTAACGTCGTGCGGTCCGAAGGGACAGGAAGTGATAGAGGGTCTCAAATGAGTTCGAGTACAGGTAACTCAGTCACTATTGTAGGTTGGTAGAGTAGGAGACAGAGGTGAAAGAGGAGGACGGAAGTTAGAACGGATCGTAGTCCCAGAAAAGATCACTCAACCGAGAAACGTAGTCCACCGGTTTCATAACCTCAAAGACGAAGTCGTAGTCAGGAAGATTATTTATAAGTCCCAACTAAAGGAAATCCTGACTGACCAAACTAGAGGAAAGTCAGGTTCACTAAGAATTCTTATAAAGGTCGTGGTAGTGTCAAGTGCTCGGAGTTAAGAAGTCACGAGTCGGAAGAAATACCAGGTTGAGAGTGTAGGTATGTACTGATGAGTATCGAAACCGGTATACCTGAACACCCGTTTCACTGTATAGACGAAAAATTATATGACAAATCCAAATATTTCGAAATTAGTTACGTTTATTACTTCAGTCACTCTCTTTTTGTCTCTCGTTTCACGTATTTGTCATGTCTCAACTATACCCTGAGTTCTTTCTGTTTCTATAAAGGTTTCCGTAGGTGGACGGGAGGTGAGAAAACCATAAGAATCTCTCTTAGAATCTACCTATCGTGTAAATTTTTATCGAGTATGGACTTCCCAATCTAGTGTTTCTTGTTTGTCTAGTTTTCGTCCTACACCGACACGTAAAATATTACAGATTTCGTTTTTTCAAAGGAACCAAGTAATTGGCATGTAGTGAGTATTGAAGGTTTATAATGTTCACGTACTGTAGCAGAAACAGGAACCTTTTTTGTCGACATTAAACTGATTTAGACAGTAGTTACAACGATTTACTGTTCCGTCTTTTAATGTGTCGACTACATTGACACGTCGGATTGATAAAAATTTCATTAGTAGAAATGTCTTATTGTCACGTTGACCAATAGATATATGTCTTCTGTCCTAGATTCCTGCCTCCCTACCAGTCTTGAATGGATGGGTTAGGACTGGGGGCAGACAATCCGCCATTACCATAAGTTTATTAATACTAAATCCTACTGCCTTGCTTTCTCTGAAACCTGTACGGAAGAGGTTTACGGAGTGAAAAGTGTTTACTCCTTTGACTCCTGAATTTTCCGGGTCCAACCACTCTCTTTGCCCGACTAAAAATATTCACTGAGAACAAATAATAAAACAATGTTTGGATAAATTCCTGAGACGAATATTGGAAAAATGTGACTAAGAGGTCTTCTTTAAATATCACTTGTTTTCATAACAAATTATTGGTCGAGACAACAAAGTTGTCGACTCTTTAAGTGAATCACTATAAAGATGATGATCTTACGAGTGAGAGTCGATGATATACTATATAATTCATTATCCGATTAATTTAGTGGATGGTGTATTTAGTCTGTACCTTTATTTGGTCTCAGGTGTTCGTGTATCGCACTTTCATAAAATCTATTTTACTCTTCGGTCGTCTCCTCAATTGGTCTCAGTCAAGGTTGTCTTTGGTTTTTATGTTTTCTAAAGGATTGTTTAGATAGAAGTCAAAGTAAAATAAAAGTCTTCCTGTTAAAAATACACAACTACACACATACAACTCATGGAATAAAATAGGTAAATCCCTTTACGAATACAAGAGAAGTAAGACATACTACTGAACCTATGTTTGTAAGTATGGTAATTCATTTGTCAATCACTAAAAAATGAATGATCATTTGATTACACCGTAAAACCTTATAAGAGTAGTCATAAAAGATATTTTGTAATACTTATATTCCGTTAATTTATGTTTTATATGGATATATAAAGGACCTTGATACATTCTTCGGTTGTGTACAAATAACTTAACTTTATACATATGGACATTTACGGGTTGCGTAAAGGTTTACTCTTCCGAATAGAGACCTTATAAACTCTCGTCCTTCAAAAGGAACTTAAAGTTATAGGAGGCACGGATACATCAAGTTTCCATGTTGACCCTCCTTTTAATAAAAACTCAGAGATAAAAATAAAGAGGCACGTACGACGCATTGGTTGTATCGATGTTAACCCCTGTATTCACAAGGTGTCCGAAGGTACTAAGGAAAAGTCGTTTAAAGCCCTTTTTTTAACGACCTTAACGGTAAGTCACTAGTCTTGTCGAACATTACATAATAGGGGAAGGACTTATGTAACACCAGGTATTTCCTTTTAATGTACGAAAAATACATTATCCAACATGATACTCAAAGTTTTTTACGTTTTAACCTCGTGTTCGGAAAACTATTTGACTTATAAAGTATAGGAATTTTATACTTTTTGTTACGGAGACCTCTTACGACTGACCTACACAGGAACTGACTCTACGAGGGAGGTACAAGAGTGGGAATAAGAACTATTTCGAAATAGGTACACGACAAAGACTTTCTCATTTTAACATAATATACATAATAAATCAGAATATTTTGACATCGTCTTTCATGGACCGAGATAGTCTTACTAATGGACGTCCAAGTATTGTGTCCTGGGGTAGGTGAACCACCTTTATTCTTGTTATAAGTTAAACTATCTGATTCAGCCCATTTAGATTAATAGGGAGTCACTAAAAAAAGAGTATCAAATTAATTAAGAAAGTTATCAGAGTTACAGTTGTAACAGTGTGATCTTTTTGTATGAATGATCTCTTCTCAGGTTTAAAAGATTTATTATGGTCCAGGTTGCAAGTCGGAGAGTAGACTTAGATGTATCTCTGATAAGTTTTCCTTACAGAAAATATTGTTTCCTTTTATTACTCTATAACGTTATTTACAGCTTTTACCTTCAAATACAATATAAGTAGACTTGTGTTTAGAAGAAGGTCACTAAAATTTAAGGTCGTGAATTAGATATGTACACACTATATTCACCATCAAAATTATTCTAAAGGGCAACGAGTGTTTAAGATTTTCACTACCAAAAATAAAGTTGAAATAGTATTACCAATACGAATATGGGAGTGTATTTTAGAGGTACGGTTACCGAACCGTACCATCGAGTGGATACTTTGGATTTACAATAGATAACTAAAAATCCGTACTTGGTATTTGTAATGACTTTATAGGGTTTATGAAACTCCAAAAGGTTTTTTGTTTATACTTTATTTTATCGTAATTTAATTAATAATCATCGTCGGTATAATTTAAACCATCATATCGTTTTCTTCGTATTTTTCTCCTTCTTTTGTTGAGTCGTTTAAGTCGGTAAAAGATCTACATAAAAATTTTGACAAACCCTCAATTTTGTTTTAGTAAAATAAAATAAAACATAACATGTACTTTCAAACCCCTAATCTTGAATCAACCTTTAACGACCTGTGAGAATAGTCGTTGTAACCACGGATGAACGGTTTCCTATAGAGACTTTTCCTCGGGGTTTGAATGGAGACTGTCCGGATGGTATATATTAAACGGATTCTATGAGGTAGTAAGACGTTAACGTATTAATGATTTCCACGATGTCTTTTTGAAATTATAAAGACTTGTCCATACAAGTTCATATATAACCTGTATATATACATATAAGAAATTTTAAGATTTATACTGATTATGAATTTTTTGTTCTCTTCCTTTTTCTTGATTTAGTACCACGGGTGGGTTCAGATAGATGTAAAATTTTTGTGACTTATATTCCTGGAGTGAAGTCCGGTTAGTCTTGTTCTAGAGACTGCTGTCCTCGACTCACAAACTTCGATATACGAGATCTATTGACATTATACGCGGCTTCAGACTTTTGTTGTCCGACTTACATCTGTCAAAGGATCTCAGGGAACAGAGAACGACAAACTTGTGTCTTCACAAAAGTGTCATTACCGACTTACTATAATGTATATCTTGTCCAAAGGGTCTCATCATCCAACCGTCTCTTTCAGTGACCTAATCTTTTTATAGTTCAGGATTCCAACCTTAACAAGTAATAATTATTATTGGTAACCGTAAATACCAAGTGGTCCAGGGTCAGTGACACAATTTACGATATATAAGTGACAGAGTAAAGAGTTCATGTGTATCGATTTTTTGTTTGTTTGTTTGTTTGTTTGTTTTGGATCCAAAATTCAACCCCAACCAGACTGAGATAAAAAATTTTAAAATTGGTGAGGTGAAAGTCAAGTCAAGTCAAGTCAGCGAGTCAGCACAGGTTGAGAAACTCTGGGGTACTTAACGTCGTGTGGTCCGGAGGGACAGGTAGGGGTTGTGGGTCTCAAGTAAGTTTGAGTCATAAAGAGTTTACCTTTTTAAGTCTTGTGACGTGATAGATAGCCATTAATTAGTTAACACTAGGTGACATTTCAACTAAAAAACTCATTTATACAATACGGTCAAATACAGTTGAAGGTACAAGTAAGACTTAATGGTTCTTTGTCGAATTTTTTATTTATAATCCCCAGTCCCAGTTATAGGTACAAACACAAATCTTAGTATGACTTTTTTATTAAGTGTGATGAGTGAACGGGTGTCACTTGCTTACTCTTTCCTTGTTTTACTAATTTTTACTTTACCAGACTAGGAGAGTTCTTTCTTTCTTTCACTTCAGTGAGTCAGCACAGACTGAGAAACGCTGGGGTGTCTGACATCGGATGGTCCGAGGAGACAGGTACCCTAAAAGGTCCGTTATCATGACCTGACCTAACGGTAAAGGAAGAGGTCCCCTACAAGGGCTAGGTCCCTAACTTGGGCCCAGAGGGTGTAACATCTGTCTACGAATTGGCAGACTCGGTGGTGTCATTTTACTTATATAGTATATCTACGTGTCTCTTTTTAATAGTACACTGTGTGTCTTCTTACTCATACGGGTTTAGTCTTGAACATGATAACGGTGGACTTAGGAAGACGAATTTCACCTATAGAACTGTGTCAGGTGTAGTGACTTCGAGATCTTTAGAGTGACTCCGTCTTCCAGAGACTTAGAAAAATCATAAATAAAGGTTGAGAGACCGTACATTTGTAGAATGGTAATTCAGATCTTTTCCACGACGAAGAATGATTCACGGTAGTCGTACTTCCAATAATTACATTACTTGTTTGTATTATGGGACGCCTTCTCTCTACTAGTTCTAGAAAGAGATGCTGCTTTTAGTACTGTGTCCCAATTTCTCAACTACGTGGGGACTATGTATCACTTCCGTAATGACGAGTGACACGTTCGACTTTCGTTTGACGAACACCACCAGGAATGCTGTCTCGATCTCTTTTTTCGTGAACGGTCTAGTAATCGACGGATGGTCCATGGACCTCTACACAATTAACCGAGTTCATTATTTTAGTTTGGTTCGTGTCGTTGACGTTAACTTGAGTGGTGAACTGATTCGAATGTTATTAGGTGACAGTAAGAGGTCCTAGGTAGACAGAAGGTGGGACCGGTTTATCCACTCAACTTATCCTACAACATCTTTAGTGGTCAGGACACATAAAGGTTCAGGAACTATCACGTGTTTGGAGACGTTAGGGAGGTCCTTAAGTCATCACAAAATAAAGTGTAACAGGAAGTATCTCAGTCAAGCTCTCCGAAGTTTGAACCTGAAGGTGGTGTTGTCAGGAGTGTCGAGTCCAGTTCCTTGATTACACCCCTAGAATGGTTGATGACTTATAAAGATAAGGTTAATACGTAAGGTTTTGACGTCTTTATTAGGGCCCGACCCAAGTCCCCGGGTCACTCAAAGAACACTCTACCTAGGTTCGGTTTTGAGGTACCCGGTAGACTGGAGGTATTCAAGGATGAGACTGACCATCTGGTCTGACTATAAAACTCAGAGGACCTTAGACATAGTCAATTCTTAGTTACAGTCATTATGGATTCTCTAGATTAAAAGAAAAGGAATTATGTGTGAATGGGATCATTTTTCGGTATCCAGGGAAACCACTTTCAACCTTCTTTTTGATTTTAAGATTTAACCCCCGTAACATAACTTATAGTTCTATAAAGGGATTCCTCTGGACCGAAGGGGAAGTAAGTTTCCCAAGACCTAGATTTTTAACCAGGTTCAGATCCTTAACTAACTCCTCCGTATGGAGGTAAAAATACTAAGTCTAATCTGAAAACAAGTGAACTGGTCATTAAAGACACGAACACACACACACACACACACACACACACACACACATAGTGTTCTTAAGTCATCCAAAGGATAAATAAAGTGAAGATTCTCGTAGTATTATTTGATCCGGTGTCCTGACGTAATCAAGACCGTTACAAGACTGACGACTAAACTGTCAGGAAACTTTGATTCAATTGGTATAGGTGAGACGGGACCACCAAATGATGGTGACAAACCGGGGAAGGTGGAGTTTCAGATTAATGGGGAGAGGGTCAATCCAAAGGACTAAGTCGTTGGAGTCAAAAGTGACATTTCTACCCACATGTGTCCTCTTGTTAGTATCTAGAAAAGTCCTACGACCTCGAGGGGTGTATTTAGATAAAGAGTATCAACACCACTTTTAACGAAGGCCTACGTGGGTCCCACCTATTGATTCAGAATTTACTGTTTAGGTGAGATTGTGAGATTAGGGGGACTTGGAAACTTGGACAAAGACACGTAATTTGGTTTAGGGTATACTATAGAGATTAAGTAAGTAAGAACAAGTGGAACACCTAATATGAAGTCGATTGGTTGGTTTATGTAATAATCTAAGGAGAGTCTGAGGAGTTCGACTTTGTAAAGTACGTCTTACAGACGAATCATTCGAGGATAGTTATTCAAGTCGGTCCAGGTTGAAATACGAGGAAGGTGGTAAGTGGGTGTAGAATATATGAGTATAAGTGTGTACAAGGGAACGTCGAAAGACGGTATATTTAAACTTTTGAGTTTATCAAGAAAACCTTATGTCCCGTGGAGGAGTACTCGATGTCAAACAAAGAATAAGGTCCGGACTATCTTGAACTTAGGTCGACATTCAATCTTCATTTTTTATTTCATCAACCCCCTCCTAGGACGTCTCTTAATGTGACAGAGTTACAGTTGACGGAGTCCTCTACGGTGACATAAAGAGAGTCCGTTACGTCCCAATAAAGGGAGTTTTCACCCATCTCTTCGGTGAAGGTGACTCCTACCCCTTTGACAAAGATGACCGTTTCTGTTGGTCAGTCCTAAATCCTCGGGTCACAGAAGTCTAAGTAGTGCCAGAAGGGTGTATAGGGGTAAGGTTGAAAATCCTAGGGTAAGGAAAGGTTGGTTACGGTAGTGAAATTGTTAACTGTGGGAGGTTCCGGTTTTCAAATTAAACGAGTCGGTCACTGTCCTACTCTAAGATCCAAACTAAAAGTTACTTGAGTTGGGTCTTAGATATCTTTAACTTTCCTAGGAAGTCCCACGTTCATCTTCAAAAGTTCAATAAATTTATCGTGAACTTGAGTAGAAAAGAAAGGGATGAAACAGGTAGTTGTCCTCGTTGGTCTGTTAGTTAGGGGAATATAGGTGATCAAACTGTGTTATAAGTTTTCATAGTGTATGTGTCAATGGGTATAGAAACGAAGAATATTCATCCATTAATACTCTCATAGGTTACCTTTATAAAACACATAGAGATAACGGTCTAGTATTGTTCCTGATGGTTACAAGAGAAATGGTTACCTTTACCTTAGTAATTGTCGAAATTCAGACTAGTCTAATCACTTAGTTAGATCTTTAGAGTCTTGGTTCAGTCTTGTGAGTAGTTTTGGGACAAGGAGATCTTAGGGAGAACCATGGTTTTAGAGATAATAAAACCCAAGAAGTCTTTTTTGTATTGGTTATCCTACATATACATAATATATATGTAATACTACTAAATAAGATATAATATTTTTAACTGAGTGTGTCAATCTCTCCAGTCATGGAAGGTTTTAGACGTCCCACTTAGTTGTGTCAGGTCAGGTTTCCGAACATTCGAACTCCTGGTCATTTTCGGTTACAAAGGTACGTTTAGATTTTCATATTTTTTCGTTTCGGGGTCAAATTGTAGTTAGTCCGTCCTTCTTAAGAGAGAATGAACTACTTCCCAGACTTAAAAATAAGATCGGTCCAAAAGTTGACTAACTTACTCCGGGTGTGTGTGATGCCTCCCGTTAAACGAAATGCGTCGGATGGGTAAACTTACAATTAGAGTAGGTTTTTGTTCGTATATCTTTGAGGATTTTATTACAAATTGTATTATACACCTGTGGCACACCAGGACAGTTCAGTTATGGATTTTAATTGGTAGTGTGGTTGATAGACACAAGTGCTATAAAACCCCTAAATCTCAACCCTCCTGACGGCACGTAGTGTAACGACGACGATTCAACGAAGTCAGTACAGGTTGAGACACGCTGGGGTACCTGACGTCGGATGGTCCGAGGAGACAGGTACCCTAAAAGGTCCGTTCTCATGACCTCACCCAACGGTAACGGAGAAGAGTGTAATTAACTCACTATTAAAATCACATTTAAATTAGTGACTGAAATTAAATATTCAAGTAAAATCGAAATGTAGCATTTAATTTTCAAACGTAGATTAACACAGTAATATGCATAAATTGATTGTGACATCAATTTTAGTCGAAAGATTTGACACCGACATCTTTTTTCAAAAAAGTATATTTTAACAGGCATTTAATGTATTTGTTCTAACTCTTTGACACAATGTACCTTCCTATTGGCGACAGAGTTCTGTTATTATTTCATATCTGTAACAAATTCCCTCTTCAAATCACAACTTATACCCTGAGTAAAAAACGGAATTGACTTGGAATAACACCTTTGATAGAAACTCCAGAATGGATCGTGGGTGATAACGATGAGACACGTGTTGCTCTACTCTGATCTTACCGTCGTAGGGTCTAGGATAGTCAAACATAGGGTCGAAATCATCAGATGTTTGTTCGATTATAGGTACTCTTACAATACTCTCTGGAAAGAGTACACGTATTCCACATGATACTCCGACACTGTCAAAGTAAGTTATTTATACCAAGTTGATTATGAAAATTTTTTTGAAGATCTTCGACATAGACGTGTTCGACGACTTTAAAATGAAGTGTATAGGTTTTTTTAAATCTTTTGTTCATATGTTTTAAAAACTCAACCATGTATATTCAATGTACGTCGAAAGGTAGAATTTCAGATAAAAATTATGAAAGTAACAGTGGTAAGAATAACAACCGTAATCTGCATATGTGAGTGTAAAACAGGTCATACGTCTTCATCCCTCTGTCACATTCTGATGAATCTCTACGAGTCCCTCATAGTAAAGGGAGAACCAGGGTAAATGAGTACAAAACGTAACGTCATAGGATGTAGGAGTGGAGGTACCTATGTAAGAGAGACCTAAAAGTGAACCTTTAATAAAAAAGGGTTGAATAACCCACAACTTTGACTGGGAATGAGTTTTATTGTGGATAGTAGATTTCTGGGTCAAAGGAAACAATGTAGTCTTATAAGAACTTCGTTATCTAAGAGAAACGTGTTTCCAGGATGTGTACGGATTTTCCACTCTTTGTCCAAGGTATCTTTTAGATGTCTCTTTGATTTTAAGAACCCTTTTATTGAAAAAAGATATTTTGTGATCTCTGTGTTATGGACACTTTCTTGATTGAATATTCGACCTGAAGTTCTTGTAAATTTTGAAGACAACGTTAATTTTCTACTTATTCAAGACCTCGAGATTATATATCGTGACACTAAATTTCTTATTTATTTTTGAGAACACTATGTTTTCTGTCATAGTTTTCTTACTTTTCTGTTCGGTATTTTTATAAAACTTTCTGTGTAGACCATTTCCTAACGATAGGTTTTATATGTTTCTTGTGAATTTTGAGATGTTATTCTTTTGTTTGTTGGACTAATTTTTAACCCGGTTTCTAGAATTGCCTGTAGAGTTCCTTCTATATGTTTATCGTAGACTAGTATGCTTTTCTACGAGGTGTAGTGTAATAGTTCTTTTATGTCCAATTTAGTTGGTACTCTATGGTGGTATGTAGATAATCTTTCTGGGTTTAGCCCTTGTGACTGGGTTTATAACCACTCCACCACTTTTTTGATCCTTGAGAGTATAGTGACCACCGTTACGTCTTACCATATCGATGAAACCTTCTGTGAAACCGTCAAACAATATTTTAATTTGTATGAGAATGGTAACTCTTTTGTATGAGAATGGTGTTCTAGGTTATTGGTGTGAGGACCATATAGTTTTTCTCAAGTTTTAAACAGGGATGTGTATTAGGATGTGTTCCTACAATCGTCGTCGAATTAAGTGTTAGTGGTCTAGAACCTTCGTTGGTTCTACAGGAAGTTCCCCACTTACCTATTTATTTGACACTACGTACGGTCATCACCTAATGAACCACGTTTTTTCTTTACTCGATAATTCGGTACCTTTCTGTACCTCGTTAACATGTACCCATAATGATTCTGTTTCTTTGATTAGATTTTCACGGTGTAAAACACACTATGATACCTACTGTAAGACCTGGTCCGTTTTGGTACCTCCGTTAATTTTTCTGGATACCAATGGTCGTCACACCTCTCTTCTGTACCCTTCATGTCTCCTGAAAAATCCTGTCACTTCTACCTCTCGCGTCTCCTAAGAAATACGGTCACCACCGCTTCCAACCAAAAAAACACACACGTCTCATGTAGTACTCTTTACGACCTGACCTTCCTTGTGTTCGACCTTAGTTCTAACGGTCCTCTTTATAGTTATTGGAGTCTATACGTCTACTGTGGTGGGAATACCGTCTTTCACTTCTCCTTGATTTTTCGGAGAACTACTTTCACTTTCACCTCTCACTTTTTCAACCGAATTTTGAGTTGTAAGTCTTTTGTTTCTAGTACCGTAGACCAGGGTAGTGAAGTACCCTTTATCTACCCCTTTGTCACCTTTGTCACAGTCTGAAATAAAACCCCCCGAGGTTTTAGTGACGTCTACTACTGACGTCGGTACTTTAATTTTCTACGAATGAGGAACCATCTTTTCAATACTGGTTGGATCTATCATATAAGTTTTCGTCTCTGTAATGAAACGACTGATTCCAGGTAGATCAGTTCCGATACCAAAAGGGACACCGGTACATACCTACACTCTCAACCTGACACTTCTTCCGACTCGTGGTTTCTTAACTACGAAAACTTGACACCACAACCTCTTCCGAGAACTCTCAGGGAACCTGACGTTTCTCTAGGTTGGTCAGGTAAGACTTCCTCTAGTCGGGACCCTAAAGAAAACTTCCCTACTACGATTTCGACTTTGAGGTCATGAAACCGGTGGAGTACTCTTCTCGACTAAGTAACCT
This sequence comes from Capra ibex, assembly GCA_006410555.1. NCBI lineage: Eukaryota > Metazoa > Chordata > Mammalia > Artiodactyla > Bovidae > Capra > Capra ibex. The sequence goes on along the minus strand of SJYO01048061.1, from coordinate 10,294,458 downwards.
TTTCTGAGACTACGACCGTCCCTAACCCCCGTCCTCCTCTTCCCCTGGTGGCTCTTACTCTACCGACCTACCGTAGTGACTGAGTTACCTGTACTCAGACTCACTTGAGGCCCTCAACTACTACCTGTCCCTCCGGACTACACGACGCTAAGTACCTCAGCGTTTCTCAACCTGTACTGACTCACTGACTTGACTTGTAAATGACTCCGGTGTCAAAGTATATTTAAAAACAAGTTTTACTGTAAATAGTTCACGGTTGATATATCCCCGAGTATGATGTGTATTCGGTTTCTTAGTAGGACCGATTTGTTTGTGACTTTAAATTCATGAATATTATTCATGTATATATACATGTATTCGTCGACTTAATAGAAATATTACTGTTAGGAAACTATCATCTCTACCAAGATTGAATAACGCAAGGATAAATGTAACATATCGTAGTCATATACAAAAACTTGTCCCGTCCATTAGACGAGGGTCCCCCGCTCAGGGGAACGGTACAGGACTGACCCGTAGTCCTCTGACCGTAGGATAAATACCAAGATAGTAGATAAAAGGTCCCTTTGAGACGACAAGTTGAGTGAAACGGACGGAATCGGAGATTAGAAGTTTATTATTGATATAAAAACAGCTACATTTTTTCTTAGTGTTTCACGAAAAAGTATAAATACTAAAGTAAATTAAAAGTGTAGATAGGACCCTCTTCCGTAATAATAGTACATTTATAATGTCTACTTCTTTTACTTAGAGTTACTGATATACTTAAAAGAGTCCAAAGACCCCGAACTGGAGTCGAGGACAGATGATATGAGGTAACGAAAGATCGTACTTAAGACCTTTAGACCCATCGAGGTTAAATTTATTTAATTTTTCGCAATTCACGAATAAATGTATAGTTTGTAAAAGTCATTCAGCATATAAGTTTTTAACAAAGACGTTTTACATCCCATGACACATCTCGATGAATGTTCGGGTATTTTCTGAGTATCTTTTTCTCGGTATTAGTACTGAAAGTCACCGAATTTTAATTCACTTACTCTAGTTAGATATTTAGGTTTATATTCACTATTTTTTATGTATAAATTCGTCAGAATTTGACTGACTACTACTGTTCTTTTCTGTTGTCATTTTTTGTGTCATCACAATTGTTGACGTGTTGTCTACCTCTGTTCCTGTCTTTCTTAAGTGTACTAACGATAGTCTGTCCAAATACGGTTTTTTTGAATGACATAAACCTTTTGGCATGGTAAATAATCTTATATAGTGTGTCTTAATCTATGACCCCGTGGTTACTTAATACCCAAACTCTCTCTTACTCATACCTAATAAATAAATAAGGTCCTCTATATTACGTTCTTGTCCACTTAAAGGTATTCCCCAGTCTCTTCCACTAGGACGTTAAAAGTCGTGGGCGTATTAAGTGGACGAAAGTTATACTCTCAGAAGGGAGAGATGTGTGCCTGGACAATAAAAGTATTACAGAACAGTTGGGTTTCATCTCATTTATTATGTGAAATTTTAGAAGGTACCAGGATAGACTTATGTTTGGAGGTTAACTCTTGTGGTGTTCCCGCTTGTCTGTCGGTGGGGGTGAGTTGTTGGATTCATGAACAGGAGTGTTCACGACACAAAAGATCGATAAAAGTACTTATTATAACTATCAAAATAGTCCCTACTATCGTGACCGACGACGACGACGATTCAGTGAAGTCAGCACAGACTGAGACACGCTGGGGTGTCTACCGTCGGGTGGTCCGAGGTGACAGGGACCCTAAGAGGTCCGTTCTTGTGACCTCACCCAACGGTAAAGGAAGAGGTTACATACTTTCACTTTTCACTTTCACTTCAGCGAGTCAACACAGGCTGAGAAACACTGGGGTACCTGACGTCGGTTAGTCCGAGGAGGCAGGTACCCTAAAAGGTCCGTTCTCATGACCTCACCCAACGGTAACGGAAGAGGTTATCGTGACCAATCAAGGGATATTAAAACAACTCGATAGGGAACCCGGTTATATTAAAGAAGAATTTTTATTGTATGTTTTATAAATTTTAAACTTTAATATTCAATTTATATAATTAAATATTATTATGTGTACTACTGAGTCTATACGTTCGGTTCTATTGAGTAAGGGTAAATTATTTGCATCATTCAAAATGTTAGAGAGAACGTGTTGTAAGAGTCTATAAGACTGTTATAAAAATCCGAGATTTATAATCGATGAATTATCAGAACTCAATGACTTCATTTTGTCCGTTTAAAACAGACTTCAATTAAAAGTGTAAAGTAACCCTCTTTTTGATGGAGGAAGAGTCACAAGTGTAAAATAAACTACGTCGATTAAAAATCGTTTATGATCATTCACTTTTACAGTAGATAAATTAGTTCCGGGTTGGGTTATAGAATTTCTATCCGTAATACCCAGATTGTTTTTCAGGCTTATTTTCTCTTATAAATTTCCCGGGTTTAACACCATCCGGAGTTAAAAGGTTAATAAGGGTCTCGCGACACCGATCTATCCGGAAGAGGACCATGTAAATTGTTCGAAATGTTTTAATGCGTCGTTTACGTGGCACCTAATCCGTTACGTTTCCGTTTTCTTGGACGGAAGGTCAGAAGGTTGTACGTAAGTTATTAAGAAGGTATTCCGTCGTCCGACAAAACGTGATAAAAAATAGTCACCCCTCACTTGTTAGTCCGAAATGACCATTCAAAGGACCGATTTTACTTTACTACGAGTCATCAAAACTACTTTTATTAGTGGTACTTTCGTCCTTGTGACTAGTGGTCTTGGTAGACTTGATGTGGTCACACTTACCTGTTTTCTCTGGATCTGAATAGGTTTCTAAGTTCTACCTCGACGTCAGTGTCTGTCTTTTGCTTGAATACCAATGGTTTCCCCTTGTCTCGTGTCCTATTTAGTCCTCAAACCCAAATTGTATATATGAGATGATATATATTTTATCTATCCGTTGTTCCTGGAAGATATACCGTGTCTTTTGAGATGAGTTATAACACATTATTAGATATACCCTTTCTTATACTTTTTCTTAACAATACACATGTACAAATTAGTGAATCGATATGTGGACTTTAATTGTTTTGTGGTATTTAGTTGATATGAGGTTGTATTTTAAAAAAAAAATTAATTCGAAGAGTGTGAAATTTGTCAAATTCAATTTTTTTGATCAAAGTCACTGGTCTACGACCTTTATAACTCGTTCAACGGAAGTTCTACTATCTGACTAGTTTGTATAAATTAAAATGTGGGAGGACGATGGGGTGATTTTATGTCACATTCTTAATGAAAATTGTTTTTATATTTTAAATGACTCTCGGTTCCTTTATCTTCTCCACTACTATTGTTGCAAACCTTTGTTATTTCGATTACCTACTCATTACTTATACATCCTTGGGGTCCCTTCCGTTAACTGTTCGTTGTGACTTCTTTCGTCTCTTGTTTGGTTTAAACAAGTTGTTGTAGAAGTTTTTATGTCCTTATCCGTAGTAGACAGTGGTGACCATTCTTCCTCGAGTGTATTGTTTTCTTCCTGATCAGTTATCGATATGGTAAGTTACTAAAGAAAGAGGTGAGGACTAACTAGTCAGGTAGAGAGGGTATACAGTCATACGATGTCCTTCATATTAGATCTTTCCCAGAGACCTGACCCGTGTCGACTTCCGTCCTCATAATAAGAGGCTTTTTTTTTCTATTGACCTTTTAAATATGTGTGTATGTGTGTATATATATTTATTACTCACAACTCTGGATATGGGAGGGGGTTCGGACGAGAGTGGACCGAGGGTCTTAAGGACGTCCGTTCCTTAATGAGACTCCGTTCTATAGTTTTTCAGAGACGACTCTTCTAGATCGAATTCTTCTTTGTTTCTGTCAATTTCCCCTGGACTCTCTGAAGACCAGATGTTGTAAAGACAAAGAAATGGGGAAACACGTGTATCATCCTGATATATAGGGACAGGGAACTCCAATCTCAGTACACTAATCGAAACCGGTTATTTGAGTCATTCACCTTTACAATCCATGAGGAAGGTCTACTTACGAAAATTAACAGTCAAACAAAGAGGGGAGTAAAGGCACCCAAGACAACTGGTACCTACCTACACAGCTATCCCTGCACTCCATGAATCAATGTTACGTGTCCTAAAGGTCCTGCCGTCATCTGTGACGACGGTTATGAATCCTCCGTAAACTAAAAAGTCGGAATTAATGGGATAGGTTGATTGTATCCGTCGAAGGAGTTGTTTGTACCTTTGTTCTAGTATAAACAGATGATTAATGACTCGGGATACGTGTTAGTGACGTCTACCACTAACGTCAGTACTTTAATTTTCTACGAATGAGGCACCTTCCTTTGGATCTATCGTATAAGTTTTCGTCTCTGTAATGAAACGGTTGTTTTCAGGCAGATCAGTTCCGATACCAAAAAGGTCAAAAGTACATACTTACACTCTCAACCTGACACTTCTTTCGACTCACGGCTTCTTAACTACGTAAACTTGACACGACAACCTCTTCTGAGAACTCTCAGGGAACCTGACGTTCCTCTAGGTTGGCCAGGTAAGATGTCCTCTAGTCAGGACCCACAAGAAACCTTCCTTACTACGATTTCGACTTTAAGGTTATGAAACCGGTGGAGTACGTTTCTCAACTAAGTAACCTTTTCTGGGACTACGACCGTCCCTAACCCCCGTTCTCCTCTTCCCCTGCTGGCTCCTACTCTACCGACCTACCGTAGTGGTAGAGCTACCTACACTCAAACTCACTTGAGGCCCTCAACAACTACCTGTCCCTCCGGACCGTACGACGTTAAGTACCCCAACGTTTCTCAGCCTTTACTGACTCGTTGACTTGAATTGACTTGACTACGTGTGTGGGTCTCAAGATTACTTTAAAAGTGAATCTGAAGATTTTGTTGGTACTTAGTCCCTAATGTGTATATATTCTCCAACGTACCTCGGGGGGTATATAGGTGTTCGTCCTTTTTTTAACATAATTTCTGATGTCATGAAACTTTTTTATGACATTAATCACAGAATTATTTCAGACTCTTCAGAGTTTGTTTTTGTTTCCCCTATAAATCTCCTTTTTATAGTTCAAATCATTTAGATTTGAGACTTGTACTCTTACTTTTGGAGTTCCTTTTTTTTTAATTCAAATTCTTTAGGGGATCTTTGATCTCATTTTACTATCTTTGATCTTCTCTTTTGGTCTCCTGTGAAAGGTCTTTAGGTTGTGAATTTATTACCCTATGGGTCTGTAACTCTTATACCATTTGTCCTTTAGTAGTTATTTCTTAAGTTCTTGTACAGGGTTCTACCTGTACTCAGACATCCAAAGTGACTGTCGGGTCGTGTCACCTAGATTATAGGTTATCTAGGTGTGGTTTCCTGTAATACTACCTTGAAGTCTTATATCATCTTCTCTGTGTTATATTTGTTTCAAAGAGTAGATACTTGAACTATGTAGACAAATAAGTCCAGAACAAAACACAAGAATCTATTCCAAACGACATCCCTAGTGCCAAAAGGAAATCATAACTGTAAATTAAAATAACACAATGGGTTTTAAAGTATAAAAAACAAATTTTAAGGAACAATAAACGAAACACGGGACGATACACTAGGGAAAACAATTACAGAATCCATATGAAATTTTGTTATAAATGTATCATATAGGTGATCAGCAATTGATGTAATCCGATAGATTAAAACAATCGATCGATATAAATAAGTAAATAATCTGGTGAACACTTTCGAACATAAACCCAGACCACATCATTCAATATGAGGAAGAAGAAGACTCCAATCTTGGTTAACTTTATATATGTGTAGTCTGTCTATTTTTGTTTTTATAGTCGATAAAATGACAATTTTTGACTTGATCTCTTACATGACTGTATACTATGGATAATAAAGTAGGTTCTTAATGACAGTCCAGTCTTCGTATCGATCTTTTAATACCTAGGAGGGACGTCTTTCTTAATCGAAGTTGAGTAACACTTCTCGTCCCATTATACGTAGGAGTGTAAAGAGTTAAGTTTTCTCCTACTCTTTAAATTTTCAATTCGTAAAACCAAGAAGCAGGGTTCAATCACTAGTCCCGTTAGACAAGAAAAAGGTACACCTCCTCACCCCCATGTCCCGGTTCTCTATGATCCTAATAATGATCTTAGTACCGACCTTCAGTCACCTCAAGAAAAGGACCAGGTTTCTACACCTACTGGTTCAGTAGGTATAGGAATGATTAAAAGTAAACGAACTCGATAGTCCATTACTCTATCGTCCTAATTTTAAAGAGTGACTTACAAATACACAGGTAAAACAAAACAATAAAATAGGTTAAGAAAAGGAAATAATTATAACTAAATAAAACTTTTATACGAGAACCCGTGTCTTAACAATATAGACATACAAGTTAATAAAGAAAACAATAATACGCTTCTGAAAGAAATGGGGAAAAATTACAAGTTTTGAGTACAGAAAATAATTATATTACTGTAGTGGAAAGAAAACCAATAATAAATGAACATCACACAAAAAGGTTCGAAAATGAGAGTGGAAAATACATAGTAAAATAATACCACGATTTAAAGAAAACTTTAGGTTTGACTCACAGACAAAAGGCTAATTACGTCAAGTAAAGTAAATCTCTAATGATTTAATAAACGTATACCGAAATTGTAGACTAAAACGGGAAACCCGTATAAACAAACGTACAAATAAGAAGGGACTGAAGATAACCTAAAATAATTAGGGGAAACGAAATTACCTAATCCTTATATACAAGGTATACTTCAAAAATTTAAGAATCCGAACTTTAAAAATGTAAGTAAGTTCATATGCGAAAAGAACTGTTTTGGATTTCATTTATAAAGAGTGAAGAGTCTTGTATGTTGATGAATTGTTAGTAAACGTTTATAAAATTAATATAGAAAAATTTAATATAGATTTAATTAGTAAAACAATAACAAAAGAGTTGGTTGTACGAATATATGTCATTCGATCGATCTACAAACGGTTAATGAAACTTGTGATGATATAATTATTGAAAGTAGGGTGAGGTAAACACGACAAATACAAATGTATGTAAAAATTATTATGAAATCTTAGTAAACCCCTCATAATTTTCGTGAGAAACAATTTTATGTAAATGAATACGGAAATAAAAAAGGTATGACATATTGAAACACATCTTAAGATGTAAGAAAGTGTCAATCTGAAATAAAATTGAAGATAATAACGAGAACTTTTAATTATATTATAAAACAAGACAATTTTCGATAGACGGGAAAGAGAGGTCACGAAATTTTAAAAAGATAAAAACCATGTAACTTATAATGATGATACACAGGTCCATATAGAAATCATATAGAATTAAAAATTATCATAAATTGGGGTATAATAGTGATTCAATCCTATATTTTTAGAAAACACTGAAGTGATTGATCGTTATAGACTAGTCAGAATATGAGAAGTGTTTATTAAATGTCTTAGTGATTAAAATTAACAAAGCTATGAACATTTAAGAATGTTGATTCAGACATCATATATTTATTCCTGATCATATAACTTATTTGAGATATGTCTTGGGGGACGGTTACGTCCTCTATGTTCTCTGTCTAAGTCAGGAACCCACCCTTCCAGGGGACCTCCTGCCGTACCGGCGGGTGAGGTCATAAGAAGGGACCTCTTTGAGTACCTGTCTCCTCTGAGCTCCCGATGTCAGGTATCCCAACGTTTCTTAGCTTACACTGACTTCACTGAATCGTGTGTGTTATAAACCAGAAACAATCGTTGACGTGTTTTTGCCGTAAATTTTAAAAGATAAATTTTTAATAAAGATCTTCAAAGTGTTATGAACAGAATTTTTTTGAGTGTTATCATTATGTTTTAACGAATTTTATTAATTTCTTTTCTTTCACTTCAGCGAGTCAGTACAGGCTGAGAAACACTGGGGTACCTGTGGTCCGAGGAGGCAGGTACCTTAAAAGATCCGTTTTCATGATCTCACCCAACGGTAAAGGAAGAGGTCCCTAGAAGGACTGGGTCCCTAACTTAGGTCCAGGGGGTGTGACATCTGTCTGCGAAATGGCAGACTCGGTGGTCCCTTCGTAAAAAGTATACTCTACACAAAGGAAAGACTTCAGAAGTCTTTAGTTATGGTGTTTCACTCCTTTTTGTGGACCTACCAGTAACACTTTATTTTTTATTGTGATCTTTGACTTTTTTATTTTTTTAGGTTTGTCATAAAAGAGACGATTTTTGAGATAGGACTTTTTATTTTCGATAAATGATAATTAACAACCTCTCGTTAGTTATTAGGTAAACTACCTCATTGTTCACTATTATTAGGGACTATTATGGGTCTTGACTTTATAGAGTTATGTAGTATTATGAAATAAATTTCATTTGAAACCAAATGTCAGTATTAGAGGATAATTACAAAATTGAGTGACAAATTGCATGGTTGTTAATTTTAATGGAGTAATAAGAGTGTATTAAACAGTTTTTCCTTCGGATGCGAACCAATATTTCGTAGTTGGTTTTCTTGATATTTATTTAAAGTGTGGAAAAGAGTGTCTCTTGTCTTATTATTAGGGTAAATAATCAGTCTGAGATTTATAGTTTATCTTCTAGTGTCTCCACTGTAAGGTATTACCATAAGTACTAATAGTGTCTGGAAGAGAGAAGTTGACATGTTAGTGAGACGAGAACAATGACCTAACGTACCTTCGAGAGTTCCTTTTGACCTTTTATTATCGTAAAAAAGTCCTATGTGGGATCTAATTTCACTGAGTTATCAGACCCACTCAGATAGTTAATATAAAGGATTCTCTATTCTTACCTAATTAGAAATTTTTTACCATTTGACAATGTATTTGGTATAGTCTAACCAATATGTGGGTTTACAGGTCAGTTATATGTATACCGATTAAAATTATATTTACTGGTAAGTTCAGATAGTTCATTACTGGTTCCCATTATCAAAAATAACTTACAATGTTCTAGGTATCGTTGAAATCATTCATGAACGATTCAATTATAAGAGTGTGACTTAAACCGATAATATAAGTGATGAAAAGAGAGTCTACATTTTAAGGTCCAAAAGTGGATTAAGATTATAAAATAAGATATGAGACACAACGACGCCATATTAAAATACAGAAATATAATTTTCTCTGACTTGAATTCCTTCATTTATAAAAAGATTTCTTCAGTATGTTTACACTTGTCTATGTACTTTTCTACGAGTTGTCTTGATTAATACTTCTTTTAATTTTAGTTTGGGTGTTATACTGTAACGGAGTGTTGACAACCTTACCGATAATAGTTTTTGTCATGTTCTTGACTCTTGAAGGTCTACAAGTTCGACATAAATCTTTTCCGTCTCCTTGGTCTCTAGTTTAACGGTTGTAGATAACCTAGTGACTTTTCCGCTCTCTCAAGGTCTTTTTATAGATGAAGGTGGAATAGTTGATACGGTTTCGGAAACTGATACACCTAGTGTTTTTTACCACCTTTAAGAAGTTCTCTCCCCTTATAGTCTGGTGGACTGGACGGAGAACTCTTAAGACATACGTCCAGTTCTTCGTTGTCAATCTTGACCTGTACCTTGTTGTCTGACCAAGGTTTATCCTTTTCCTCATACAGTTCCGACATATAACAGTGGGACGATAAATTGAAGATACGTCTCATGTAGTACACTTTACGGTCCGACCTACCTCGTGTTCGACTTTAGTTCTAAGTATCTCTTTATAGTTATTGAAGTCTATACGTCTACTGTGGTGGGAATACCGTCTTTCACTTCTCCTTGATTTCTAGGACTACTTTCTCTTTCTCCTCTCACTTTTTCGACCGAATTTTGAGTTGTAAATCTTTTGATTCTAGTACCGTAGGTCAGGGTCGTGAAGTACCGTTTATCTACCCCTTTGTTACTCTTGTCACTGTCTTAAATAAAGAAACAGAGGATTTAGTGACTCCTACCACTGACGTCGGTACTTTAATTTTCTGCGAACGAGGAACCTTCTTTTCGATACTGGTTGCACCTGTCGTATAATTTTTCGTCTCTGTTGTGAAACGGCTGTTTTCAGCCAGATCAGTTTCGATACCAAAAAGGTCATCAGTGCATACCTATATTTTCAACCTGATATTTCTTTCGACTCACGGTTTCTTAACTACGAAAACTTGACACCATAACCTCTTCTGAGAACTCTCAGGGAATCTGACGTTCCTCTATGTTGGTCAAGTAGGATTTCCTTTAGTCAGGACTTATAAGTAACCTTCCTGACTACGACTTCCACTGCGAGGTTATGAAACCGGTGGACTACGCTTCTTGACTAAGGAACCTTTTCAGGGACTACGACCCCTTCTAACTTCCGTCCTCCTCTTCCCCTGTTGTCTCCTACTCCACCAACCTACCGTAGTGGCTGAGCTACCTGCAATCAAACTCGTTCAAGGTCCTCGACTACTACCTGTCCCTTCGGACCGTCCGACGTCAGGTACCCCAACGTTTCTCAACCTGTGGTGACCCACTGACTTGACTTGACTGATGGTTTTTCTGTTTACTATTCATAACCGTTCCTACACCTTTTTTCTCCTAGAAACATATGAGAACCACCCTTACGTTTAACTAGGTTAGTGATACCTTTTGTCGTACCTCCAAGGGGGGTTTTAATTTTATATCTTAATGGCATACTAGGTCGTTAAGGTAGAGACCTATAAATGGGTTTCCTTTACATTTGTCCTAGAGCTTCTCTATAGACGTGAGGGTATAAGTGACGTCGTAATTAGTGTTATTGGTTCTATGTTTTTGTCGGACAGTTATCTACTTACCTATTTCTACATATCATATATTTTTGTTACCTTACAATAAGTCTGTACTTTTTTCTTTTAGGACGGCAAACGATACTGAATCTACTTCAAACTCCCGTAATAGGATTCACTTTCTCCAGTCTGTCTCTTTCTACTTATGAGACGACGTACTGAACATAGATATTCAAATTTTTTTTTTTCGTTTGAGTGTCTTTGTCATCTAACTACCGACGGTTCTTGACCCTACGTCCCATTTACTCTACAACAAGTTCCCATGTCTGAAAGTCAATATTCTATTTATTCAAGACCCATAGATTACAGTTCGTGTCACTGATATCACTAATTGTGACTTAATATATGAACTTTCCCGATTTACTCATCTAGAATTTACAAGAGTGGTATTTTGTTTGTTTTTTTCCATCAATACACCGTACGACCTCTGTAATTGTGATACCATTGTTAGTCAAATATTTTAAATTCATGTAGTTTAGTTGTATAACATGTGTAATTTGAATGTATTACAATATAGTTAATTATAGGGTTATTTTGACACCCTTCCCTTTTAGTTTACCTTCATCTCTTTGTAAAAATACCAAAACGTTAAAAGACAGGACCTAATTTCGATAATTGAATAAGTAAGTGGATATGATACGATACGATTCAGTGAAGTCAGCACAGGCTGAGACACACTGGGGTATCTACCGTCGGGTGGTCCGAGGGGGTAGGGACCCTAAGAGAGGTCCGTTCTTGTGACCTCACCCAAAGGTAAAGGAAGAGGTTACGTACTTTCACTTTTCACTTTCACTTCAGCGAGTCAGCACAGGTTGAGAATCGTTAGGGTTCCTGACGTCGGATGCTCCGAGGAGGCGGGTACCCTAAAAGTGGATGAATAATGATTTACGAATGAGTCACTTATGTCTTTAGTTACTATCTAAGGGATAAGAGTTTCTTTCCGTCGGTATCTGACTCAACTTTCTAGGACTTTCTGGCACGTTCATACACATATTTTATTATAGTTTTGTAAGAAGACATGATTATAGATGAAAAAGTTAGAAAATTTTATTCATTTACGTGTTAAAAGAATTGGATCAAGGAATGATTACCAGTGAATTACCGAATACTGAAAAGTGATTGTTACGTGTCTAATTGTAAAACACTTATTTANACCTCACCCAACGGTAAAGGAAGGGGTTACGTACTTTCACTTTTCACTTTCACTTCAGCGAGTCAGCACAGGTTGAGAATCGTTAGGGTTCCTGACGTCGGATGCTCCGAGGAGGTGGACACCCTAAAAGTGGATGAATAATGATTTACGAATGAGTCACTTATGTCTTTAGTTACTATCTAAGGGATAAGAGTTTCTTTCCGTCGGTATCTGACTCAACTTTCTAGGACTTTCTGGCACGTTCATACACATATTTTATTATAGTTTTGTAAGAAGACATGATTATAGATGAAAAAGTTAGAAAATTTTATTCATTTACGTGTTAAAAGAATTGGATCAAGGAATGATTACCAGTGAATTACCGAATACTGAAAAGTGATTGTTACGTGTCTAATTGTAAAACACTTATTTATACACGCATAAAATTTTTAATAAGGGTACCTTAAAAAGGTGATTTCGTCTTAAACCCACAGATCCATTCACATGTAAAATTTGTGAAAACGATATAAAACCGTTAGAAGGAATTATTTCCCGATATAGGAAGGGTTTGACCAACAGTAGGGGAGAGACAGGACGGAAACAGTTAATCTGTCATCCAATTGACTGTGGAGTAGAAAACAGTCTATTATAATGGAGTATCGTGGTTGGTAGTTCGTCCACGGGTTTAAAATTGTAAAGTAAACAAAAACATTATCGTACCGATAGACAGATGGAGAAGGTCTGACGTTCGGTGGTTCCCGTCTTTATTCTTAAATAACAGTAGAAACACACAACGGTAATCCGCATCTTTTCAAATAAAATTTAATGAAGTAAAAACAAATTAAATAATTACACGTTTTAACAGTTTGACCAGAAACAAAATACCCAGAAACCGACTCGAAATCATATTAAACATTCGAGTCACTTAATTCAAGGAAATTCTTTTGTTAGTGATGTAGTCTAGTAACACCCAAACCGGAAGAACCGTACGTTTCTAAAGAATTGTCTTCAAGTCCGGTCCAACACTAAACTAGACTTTAACGTCGGGACTGACGGTCCGAGAAGTTCTCTAGAAAGTAAGAAAGATATATTAAGAATGGAGTTCCCTGGTAGTAGGAATCTTGATCACGTAAATAACCATTATGGAGATAGAGGTTACAATTTTACCGTAGACTGACTTCTACTCTATTAGGGAGGAGTATAACGGACTGAAGGTCTGTATTCTAAATTGTAGAAAGATAAAAGTATAAACATGAGTGGTGCCATGGGAGTTCGGGTTTGGTCACGGACCGAGTACTTACTTACTCCTTTTATGACTGAGGTCTTCCGTATTTTTTTGACAAAGTACTTAGGTTAGGTCCCTGGAGGAGTGTCACGAAATTTTTTCTTTTTATTTAGGGAATTTCGAGTTTAAATACATCAATAGAACCTTTTTTTAAATTAACGGATCTCAGGTGTGTCGAGGAACAATATAAGATTGTATTGTTCCTCATATTTTGGTACTGATTTTATACGTGTGAGAAGAGGTCAGAGGTAATTTTTTTTTTTTTTTCCTTAACGATCAAATAAGTAGAACGGATTACTGTATCTTCCCGTTTTGTTCATGGGTTTGTTACTTATTATTGTGTTCACGAGTCTGACATTTTAGTTATACAGTCTAGTCATCTCGACTCGAAACAAAATTACGAGAGTAGGGACTTGCGTCACCTCGAATGAAAGACTTAATATATATACATAACTGGATTAATGTATTTATAACTGAAAAGGAATATACTTCGAAAAGAAAAGTCAGAGTGACATTAATGCTACAGTTATAAACACCGGGATCATTGCAACTTAAATTTGGACAATTAACACTGACTACCACCGTATGGTACTCTATTAGGTCTGTCAGAGTGTCAGAGTCGTGTACCCACTGTGATCTATCATTGACTATTTAGTCCTTAAAGAATCCCCATAGTATCATTCCATTTGAAGAAGTTCTTTTATTAGAATTTCCTACTTTATACAGTAGGGGTCATTGACCCCTGACCGGAGGAGGAGTCAAACAGCCCAAAATGTTGTGTGTCTCCATCATTGGTCCTACACTCATCTAAAACCAGATATTACAACATGTTGTAAAAAAAAAGAAATTAGTTTGTGAAGTAGGTATTGAAATTAGGGGTTAGGTAGGATGATGATTTAATAAACTAGAGGACTGTCTACGGATATGGGGATAGGGGTATCGAGACGCACACATATTTCCCATAGTAAATTATAAATAATAATAAGAAACTATATAAAGTTATTCCTAGACACGTATCAAATCGGATTATGTTTTATACTAGATGAATTTAAGATGAAAATTTTTTACAGGTTAAATTAATAGAGAGGAATGTACCGAAATAAAAGTATTCTTTTCTAAAGTGTGCCAAGGATGGTAACAATGTAGAGCCCCGGTTCGTGTCTATGATATGGAGTCCTGTAAAATTAATTTAAAGAAATGAAGCTATTGTAATCTCTTTATACGGTTTACGAAAGTTTTTCGATCTTTCATGAAAAATGAAACAAGAGTATTTCCAAGACTCGCGAGGGTTGGTTCCAGAATATGCAAGGTTAAGTTCTTTACGTCTTCATACACAGTATAAGTAGCAAATCTCAACCCACTTCGTGTGTCCCTGACGATGTGTTTTTCTAAGTTTTGTTAGCACAGGTGTTAAACCCATCTCCCAGCAAGATCTTCCTAGTACCACTCCACCATATAGGGAGTAAGGCACTAAAAGAATAAACGGAGATGTCCCTATGGTCTCCTCTACTTGGAGTCACTACACTTCGTTTAGGTAGCTTGTCTGCCACCATCACGAAATCTGTGTCGACCTCGTCCTACATGCCGGCGTTGACTTTGATGCCGTGACTGAGACTACCCACATCACTACAATAAAGGACCCGAAACCATTGTCAAGAAGACGGGACTATGTGTACAGAATCACCTCAGAACTAAAGAGGGAAAAGAACGAGACTCACCTTATTCCATAGGAAAGTTTACATTGTTAATATGAATACTCGTCCATGATTGAAGAACCTTCGGTTCAACCGTACAACTGTTTCATGGATTTTTAGTTGCAAATGTACTATCTGGTAAACTTTTGTACAGAAGAAACTTAGATTTTATACTCAGATTGAATTTACAAGAATTAACGATTGTACAATTTGGACGTTTACACTTCTCGTGCCTTCACTGAAACTTACTCTTCCTAAATCATACAGACATTGAAATAATAAGAGTTAAGGTTGGAGAAGGTAAAATTTTCTTTTTTTACAAAAGTTAACTTCCACATAAACGTCCTACTCCTTTTGTTATGTATCGAAAAGAATTTGATGACCTTAGTCTTAAAGTAATTGACTTAGTCTTTGTTTGTTACCGTTCATCATACGTACGTAAAAGTTCTATAAGAAGGTAAAAATATTCGATATTTTTCTTTACTGACTTTCGGATATTTAATATCTCATCTAACGTTCCTCGTAAAGTGTATTAAAGTAACTTCTACGAACTATTAAAAATAGGTGACATTGATTCGGTGACTGTATGCATTTCGACTCATAAAACTATCGTAGACTAAACATAGGGTAATATATGTTTCACGTAGAAACCACAACACTGACACAAGGGAGGATAGAGAGACGGAGGATTACCTAAATAGATACAACGTTTCGTGTGCGAACGAGATCCCTATAGAGATTATTTCGACAATTAATAAACCACCTTTTAAAATTTCTTATAACTAGTAAAAGAGGATCTTTTTTACTATATAAGTAGGTAAAAGTTTTACAATGAAGTTTTTAAACGACAAAAAATTTTGAACTATGAATTGTTAACAGATATATAAAGGTTTCAAGGATACTTATAGATTTCTGCGTGATTATATCTTTCATACCGTACGGGACAATATCGAGAAGAGTGTAATCGTCTCGGTGAATAGGTATTAGGGACTGAAGGGTCAACTCTATTCTACAGAGTCGTCTGTGACACGAATAGTGACATGAATTCCTCTTTCTCTATTCAGTCGAAAATAATCCTTCATAGTATAGGTCAGTTATCGGTCTTTTATATTAATTATGTTTCACTGTCTTATCTTTTCTCTTCACGACTTGAATATTTTAAAAATTTTTTAGTTTTTCTAAAGTTTACTGGAGACTTTTTCTTGACTGCCCCTGAGTTAGTTGTTCGTAAACGCCCTACTTTAGTTAGACAGGTTTATTCCTTTGATACACTAGTTTGTGATAAGAGGGAGTCCAAGAGTTAATAACCACTCTTGGACCACTACTAGTCGAATGTGGTGTCATAAAAATTTGACGGTTCTATTCAGTCTAAAAAGAACAGACAAGTTTATACTGAGACTTGACCTTCACGACAAGAAGGACGGTCAAGACCTACGGTAAAAGGACCCGAAAGTGAGGTGAAATTGTACTAGACGAACCTAAAATCGCGTAAACGTGGTGGTATGAGGTTTATAATCTTTGAATTGTGAAAATTTTTAAAATTAAAGTTGAAGTTGAGAAGTAAATTTGTTGAGACTTTACTCCAGTTGGAAAACACCGTGAGGTCGGGTTCGGTGTCAACCCAACGGTGCCGTTGTGAAGACTGGGTTTGGACTTCCCAGAAATCTTTTCGGTTGATTTATTGTACCAA
The DNA here is from genome assembly GCA_006410555.1 of Capra ibex. Lineage (NCBI taxonomy): Eukaryota > Metazoa > Chordata > Mammalia > Artiodactyla > Bovidae > Capra > Capra ibex. The sequence continues at coordinate 10,277,811 of SJYO01048061.1, read as the reverse complement.
GTCGTCAGATTATACATGGACCTATTTTAATCAACCATTTTCTATTAAAATCTATAACATTCTTTACCAATTTTCGTCTCATCATTATTTTAACTATTATACTTACTTATAGAAAAATAGTTAATTTAAAATGTATAAGTTTATCCACGACAGATGGAGGTACATCCGTAAATCCTCTGTTATGAATATGGTATTTGCTATTTCGATCTCGAGTTTTGTGAACTCCAAAAGTCTTAAAGAAATTCTCGGACTCCGTATGAAAAATTTATAAAAGTCACTCCAGTAAGAAATTATGAGACGAGATTTGGTAGAATGTAAACATATCGAGAATATTAAATGTTCCGAGAAAGTCTCCTCTGTTTCGTATAGTAAACAGAAAGGAGTGAAGATTTCCTACCCAAGTTAAAAATCGGTTTATTTTGTTATTGTGACTCAACAACAAAAGAAAATTATACCGAGTCTTAAACGAAATATTCTCAAAAGGTAATCATTCCAATTTTTCAAAAATTCGTTACCATTTCAACAATCTTATATACAAATGAAAGGTTCTACTGAATTTCCTATTGTAAGTCCACTTATATATACATAAAATTTAATAGAAAGTGTCAATATCAGTGTAAAATATGACCCTAGTGAATTTCCTCAAAAGAACTTAAAGACTCAATAACAATATATTTAATTAGACTTTGTCAGATCATAAGACGTACATAATTCCTTCTTAGTCAATTAGACTCGGTTTTAAGTCCCGGGAGAGAAACGTATATGTGGTACTATTTACGAGAATGTGTTTTAGAGGAAATCAGAGTGGTTATTATAATAGTGGAGGTAAATTGGTTACTTCTTTGACTCCGATCTTTCTGGTACGTGAAACAAACCACAGCATGTTGATCAGTCTTATCTTAGTTTGTATATTCATTACAGAGATTTGTTTGGTATATGTAAGAACCCAGTTTCTATATTGTCAAAGTCTTGTCATCATGTTTTAGAATTTCAATCGTATTTTGAGTAAGTTTCCACTAAATTCAGAGATTTATTCCTAATTTTCTTTGTTCATTTAATTGACATGTTAGGATTACATATTAGTAGTTTAACACTCTTTCTTTCTTTCACTTCAGCGAGTCAGCACGGGTTGAGAAACACTGGGGTACCTGTCATCGCGAGGAGGCAGGTACCCTAAAAGGTCCGTTGTCATGACCTCACCCAACGGTAAAGGAAGAGGTCCCTTAGAAGGGTTGGGTCCCTAGTTTGGGTCCAGAGGACGTAACATCTGTCTGCGAAATGGTAGACTCGGTAGTCCCATCAGGTTAGTTTAACATATAATCATGTTTTCGTATCCTTTTTTCTTTTTACATTTGTACTTGGAAAAGAAAACAGGATTAGTAATGAGAGAGTGTACACTTTTAAAGTAAGTTTATGTAGTCGACGATTTTATTTGGTCGATGGTTTTTACTCTTTTATGTGTATATATAAAAGATTGATAGTGTCTTAGTATTGTAAAGAAAAACAAAAGACTAGTTGACTTCCCAAATTTGTAAAGAAACCGGTATCCTGTGTCCTACCGTATTTTTATAATCCTTTCTTTCTACTCTTTCTCCCTCCCTCCCTCGCACACCACCTTATAATCAAAATTTTTAGAATCTATACAGAAAATAGGAGATAAACAGGTCCTTGTAGAATAGTTACTTCATCATAGACCTCAAAAGAAAAGATTAATTTCCTGTCTTCGATTATACGATAAAGGAGGGTTATGAGTCGAAAAGATTCATAAGTTATTTCTATGAAACTTTTCCTGAGTTAATCAAATGACGATTAACAAAAGTTAGTGATTTTTATAACAAAGATGGTAGTCTTGGGAGTCCATGTTAGTTTTAACAAAGAAGGACTCACTTAAGTAAGTTGGGTCGGAACACTAAAAAACTCTATTCAGTAACTCGTCAGACACTATAGTCATAAAGAAATCCAACAGTTGAAACCATAGGACATATTTTTGTACCCAACATACTTTTAAGTCGTTATTGAGTACAATAATCCATACTGTGACCCGTATCAAAAAAATTTAATATCTGACAACATATAGTTAGTAAAGACTTTTTATATCTGTTTTAAAAAGAGTTCAGACTTTAGAAAGAAACGGAAACGATCTTAATTTACTAGTGACTTAATGAGAATATAGTAGTAAAACATTTACATCAAAGTGAGTTTACTCAGGAATTTGATTGGATAAAGGTACACGTCCTTTTTTGACTTCTTAAAGTAATATTGTACTAAATGTAGAAGTGTCATCTTTACCATTATTGATAAACCTTGTCTCACGGCCCTACCTTCAAGCACCTATTGAAACGTTTGTAAACTAAGTTCTCAGAGAGGGGAAGGACGTGAACAGTTGACAGTGTAACCTTCGTAGAAGTGACACTTTATAACCCAACCAGTTTTTCGAACACCCTTTAAAAGACATCTTAAAATTGTCTTTTTGGGTTTCAAAAACCGGTCGGGTTATATATATTTCTCTAATACGTAGAGTGGAGGGTTCTTTCAAAAGGAAATAGTGTCTCGTTCTCCTTCCCCTATCTCCTTAAACTTCACGGCAACTTAATTTTCGTCTAGTCTCTTGTAGATTCCTCGTTTGACCAACCTCTGTCTTCCTTACCTTAACTGGGTCTCCTTAGTGAACCCATTAAACCATTCATTTAAGATGAAGACATCTTCGTGGGCACTTGACTTCCTTGATTTATAGTCTTCCTCTCCTTCACCTCTCACAGAGAAAAATGGTCTAATGGGTCGGTTCCGGTCGTCGTGATTCCTCCTTTTGTTTTTCGGATCAAACACTTTGTTTGCGATACTCGTCATGTCACACAAATCGTTCGTGAACAGAATAAGATAAAGAAATTCTTTAACTCCGTGACTGGTCGTTCATAAAAATTGTTGTCATTAAAGAAGTCTTATTGTTCTGGGGGTATCTTATTTGTTCCTAAAGTTGAATGTTTTAACACTAGTTTTAACGGTTTCTGAAAGTCTTATCTTAATTAGTTCAGTACCGAAAAGGTTGAGTGGGGTGTGTGGGTAAGGAGAGGGAGAGTGGTTGTATGTGTGTGGGTACGGAGTGTCAAGGAACGATAGGAAAGATAAAGGAAAAATAGAAGAATAGACATATTCACTCAATCGACATAGATTGAGTCTTAATGAATTGTCCTGATCTATTACGTTGTGTATAAATTCTGGGTGGACCGTGTACCACTAGGAATTATTAAAGTTCAAACACGGGAAGGGTAATTTGGAAGAGAATTTTACGTACACACGGGTCTTAACCTGTTATGGTGTGATAATAATTAAGACGGACACCGATTCGAAAACTATCCCTTTGTCGTATTTCTTACAAACTCACACTTATTTATCTCGAATTCTTCCTGAGTGACCTTTTTAGGGACTACGACCCTTTGTAACTCCCGTCTTCTCCCGTAGTCTCCTACTCTACCGACCTACCGTAGTGACTACGTTACCTGTACTTGAACCCGTTTGAGACCCTCTACCACTCCTGTCACTCCGGACCGCACGACTTCAGGTACCCCAGTGTCAGTCTGTGTTGACACACTGACTTGTTGTTCCTCCTCCTTATTCTCTCTCATCTTAACGTTCTCTCTGGATGAGGACGGACAAAGTAGACAGTACAAAACGAATCGGAGTAGGACCGATGTTTCAAATAAGTACCTTTTACATAAAGGTTTTATATTCCTCAATCTCACCAGAACGAAAATAACTAATATTTCCCTATAATCGGGACTGGGTCACAAATGTTCACTTAAACAGAGGTTGACATTGTTTGACTTCTGGAGTTGACGGTCGGGGACGTTACCGTTCAGATGGACTGGTCTCAGAAGTCTGGTGTAGAGTCTTACTAATATCAGACCCTATCTCGAGTCTCGAGTCCGGTTCTACTCCACCTTGAATTGGTAATTACTCGTTAGTCACATAACGAGTCATAGTATGACTTTCAGTGGTGGTCACTCCTAAAGACTTACTGTTCTAGTAGAGGAATTCAAGTGCAACTATTGTCCACTGTTTCATCTCATTCAAGGGATGTATACTTACTCAAGACAAGGTTCTTACGTAAACTTTCAGGTTAAACAAAAATTCAGGTTGTTTCAATACGGCTCCGTGGGTCGATTGTGTTAGTCCGATATATCATGACCTGGTACACGACGTAACCCGAATCAACGAGTCAGCACAGATTGAGAAACACTGGGTACCTGACATCGGGTGGTCCTGACAGGTACCCCTAAGAGGTCCGTTCTTATGACCTCACCCGACGGTACGGGAGTAGGTCCCCTAGAAGGGTTGGGTCCCTAGTTTTGATCCAGAGGGTGTAATGTCCGTCTAAGAAATAGTAGACTCAGTGGTCCCGATATTTTCCAAATATTATGAAAAGTGTGTTTATTATATGATTTTTTTGTTTGTGTTTCTTTTGTAAACATTAGAATGTCATGTTATGAAACTTTTCATATCCTCATTTCCATGTTGTCGACCCGTTCAAGTGTATAAACTTCCAAGAATACATCCTGAATGATATAAAGATTTCTATCTACAGTTGTGAAAGGTAACTTAGTGAGTTATAGGGACTTGAGTCTTTTGGAAAACTTTTCATTCGAATAATCCAATAAAAAAATTCCAATAAATATCCAAAATGTCCCATATAAATTTAAAAGGAAGTAATGTTTTTGAAAAAGAAGAGTAGATCAGAGAGCCTATAAAAAGGACAGGGACAGAAAGAGTTTAAGTCGAGATCATTATTACACTCGTAGGACTTCTCTAGGGTATACGGTCTACGGGATCACACTGGTAGACTACCCCTCTGTGACTTAGTAACTGTGTATCCGTAGGTTTTTACGACCTCTTTGGTCTTGTTCGTGTCGAAGTTTCCAAAATCAGATTGACAGACATACTGGAAGTTGTTCAGGGTAGTAGGGAGACTTAAGTCAAGGAGTAAACATTGTGTTACACGAACTTGGTTTACTGGTGATGTAAAGGAACAGTTAAAGGTCAGATTTTCTCATAGATAAATGAACTACAGAATATACTATTGGATGATAATGAATTATGTATTTCCTGTGAATTTTCATTACGTATTTTATACTAAAATCAATGTTGAGATACGTATACCACTATTAAGATTAAACAAATAGTGTATACCACTACACCGAAAAGACGTATTCTGACTCACCTTATGAGAAAAGTATTTACTTCCCTTCTTATCAATCTTGTTTCAAAGGACTCGAAAGTAAATTACCTCTCTTGTTATACGGACTCGTTTCTCTAAGTGGGATAGTAATTTATAAATCGTTAATTAACGAAAAACAAAAGTGATTAGAATGTCCTCGATACTAGACTCCAGAAGTGATTACGTCGTCATCGCAGAGTGTTATAAATTTTCGTTTATCACTTATCTCACCGTGGTGATTCCCAGACTTTCTAGTATCACATACCTTCAGTCGCTACCTTCTTTATTTTCACGTAAACTGTCTTAAAAAAGAAGAGTGTAAAAGGGTCCTCTGGGAGAATTTATCCTGATTTGTTTACCACGACGGAGACTACTAAATAACGTCTTGTTCGACTGTCTTGTGTCCGCACACAATAGACCAGGGGACTTCTCATCCCCGATTAAGTCTTTTACTTTCCTCTGGTCTTCACGTTATCAACCTCTCTTGTGACATAGTCAGTCACTCGTTCGTCTCTCTTCGCCCCTTAACGTCGAATGGATTTTTCTCAAAAATTTACAACACACAACCATTAAAATCACAAAAAAAAGAAGTAAATAATTTTTATAATTCCTCCTAGATACTCTTAAAGTAGTGTCTACCAATTGACGTTATTTAAATCTCATTTAAACAGATGGAATGATGATGAAAACGCTGTGCAAGTAATGTCATATCTATATTAATTTAGATTTATACACTTATGTATATGTGTAAATAGAGATAAATAGATATTTTATGTGTATGTAAAAGTATATAAACGTACAAATAACGACACAAACACGAAATACTTATCTATTTTATATTATATATTTCCGAAAATACAATGTAAAAGTATTTTGAACGGAAATATATTTAATAAAGACCGAAAACTAAGTCTCTGACTCTTCCAGTCACGTTATCTATTGAAAATATTTTAACGAAGACTAATAAAAGGGTATACCTGAAAGTAAAAAGTAAAGTTTACCTAGTCATGACTTGTTTCGAGAATGATACGTATTCTCTTGTGTGTACCGGTGTAACCGTTATTCTCCCACGTATGTATCCATATACGAAGTCTTTCGGAGTGACCGTGTCGGAATACACATGTGTAAGATACTATAAATTCTCTGATTTTGTGATTTTAATGGTTGCGTGTCATAAATTTTTGATAGAAAAATCCACTCGACGTTAAGGGGCGAAGAGAGACGAACGAGTGACTGACACGTCTGACGCCCCTAATTCATTTGTACTCCATTGTAAACTAGTTCCGAACGAAAATCCACTTTTAAAAGTGTGATGTATACAACTTTTTAGTAAACTAAAATTTTGATACACCTTCGTTAGGGTGAGCACCCATATGTGGGTAGACAAGTCAAGTCAGTGAGTCAGCACAGGCTGAGAAACGTTGGGGTACGTAACGTCGTACGGTCCGGAGGGACAGGTAGTGGTTGAGGGTCTCAAGTGGGTTTAAGTACAGGTAACTCAGCCACTACGGTAGGTCGGTAGAGTAGGAGACAACAGGGGAAGAGGAGTACGGGAGTTAGGGAGGGTCGTAGTCTCAGAAAAGGTTACTCAGTTTAGAAGCGTACTCCACCGGTTTCATAGTCTCAAGGTCCAAGTCGTAGTCAGGAAGGTTACTCGTGGGTCCTGACTAGAGGAAATCCTACCTGACCAACCTGGAGGTTCCCTGAACGTTCTCAGAAGAGGTCGTGGTGTCAAGTTTGCGTAGTTAAGAAGCCGTGAGTCGAAAGAAGTGTCAGGTTGAGAGAGTAGGTATGCACTGGTGACCTTTTTGGTATCGGAACTGATCTACCTGGAAACAACCGTTTCATTGTAGAGACGAAAACTTATACGACAGATCCAACCAGTATGTGGGTATCTTTGGGTATTATACTTTTCTATATATGTGACGTTACAAGTAACGTCGTGATAAATTTTAACCGTGTACGTCCGTTAGATTTACAGGTAGTTGTCTCCTTAACTATTTCTTCTACACCTTGTATATATTTTACCTTATAATGAGTCGTTGTTTCTTCTTACTTTATTACAGTAAACATCGTTGTACCTATCTGGATCTCTAATAGTATGACTCACTTCAGTCTGTGTCTCTCCGTTTATAGTATACTATAACGAATATACATCTTAGATTTTTTTTTCTCATGTCTACTTGAATAAATGTTTTCTCTTCATCTCAGTGTCTACATCTTTTGTTTGAATACGAATAGTCCCCTAATCCCAACAATAACAACAAATCGACGATTCAGTACAGGATGAGAAAACTCTGGGGTACCTGACATCGTACGGTCCGAGGAGACAAGTACCCTAAAAAGTCCGTTCTTATGACTTCACCCAATGGTAAATCCCCTATTTCCGTCTCTCCCTATTTAACTCTCACCCTAACTGTATACGATATATTTTACCTGAAGGGTCCACCGTATCACCATTTCTTAGGTGGACGGTCACTTCCTCTGTATTCCCTGCACCTAAGTTAGGGACCCAGTCCTTTTAGGGGACCTCATCCTTTACAGTTGGGTGAGGTCATAAGAACGGACCTTTTAGGGTACCTGTTTCCTCGGACCACCCGACGTCAGGTATCCTAGTGTCTCAGTCTGTGTTGACTCATGTTTGTGCTCCCATATATATTTAATCTATTGATTACCACCGCCAAATCAACGATTCAGTACAGGTTGAGAACATTGGGACACCTGACATCGGGCGGTCCGAGGAGACAGGTACCTAAAAGGTCCGTTCTTATGACCTCACCTAACGGTAAAGGAAGAGGTCCCCTAGAAGGGCTGGGTCCTTAACTTGGGTCCAGAGGACGTAACGTCCGTCTAAGAAAGGGCTGACTCGATACTCCCTTCGGGTGATTACTGTTGGATGGTATGTCGTGTCCCTTGAGGTGAGTCATGAGACATTACCGGATATACCCTTCTCTTAGATTTTTGTTTGTTTGTTTTCCTACCTAATTTTGTGTTTCACCTATATACATTTTCATATTGACTAAGTGAAACGACATATGGACTTTAATTATGTTATAACATTTAGGTGATATAAGGTTATTTTTTTAAAAATCTTTTGTTTTTTGATGTATCTTTGGGTTTCTAGTACATAAAGAAATGAAACGTCTTCTCTTCCGATTTTAGACCTTTTCTTTTTACTTAATGGGTTCCATTGTTGTGTTGACAAAACGTTGTTTTCTAGTCGTGAGTGAGTGATATATTCTCGTCAAGACACGTGGTATAACTTAGTTGGACGTGCGAATATATAGGATCTTAACTTGTCTTTAACGGGGTATTGACCCGAAGGGATGACTGAGTCACCATTCTTAGGTGGACAGTTACGTCCTGTGAAGCCAAGTTAGGGACCCAGTCCTTCTAGAGGACCTCTTTTTTTACCACTGAAGTAGGTCATAAGAACGGACCCTTTAGGGTACCTATCTCTTGTCAGGTAGCCGAGTTTCTCAACCTATGTTGAATCGTTGATTTCTTGTTGTTGAGGTCCCTGATTTGTTTATCCGTTTGTATGGTCAACCCTCTCATACGAATCAGAACATTAAAAGTTTTTTACTTTTATTTCGATGGATCTCTTCAATATTTTAGACTGTAATGGTACTGTAACTAATTTTATCATGTTTATTACATTATCTTAAACTTACGTTACCAATGTTATATTTACAATTAGAGAAAGGTTTAAGTGATAAGACTAAGAACTATTCGGATGGTTAAACGATTTCATAAGGCCTGTGAAACTATTTATTGGACAAGGTTGTATCTAATGTTAAAAGTTTAAGTAGTGGTAAAATAAAAATTTAATATCCTTTATTTTAATTTTGTACAAAATACAGTGTAAATTTCCATAATTTTCTTTGTAAAGAAGATACAGTGACAATAACAAGGGATGGTATAGTAAAAATACACGGTAAAAATCTAAATGGTAGAGATATAGTCTAATATTAATCCAATATAGAACTTTGTACTTCTAGTTATCTAGTACAAGTACAAGTAAAATTAACCTTCAAGAAATAATAAATTTTTAATTCGATCAAATAACGTGATATCGTAGAAGATCACTAAAATTTTATTACTCTTTTATACTTATAAAATTTAGAAAGATTTGTTGAAGGGAAATCTTCTAGTAATAAAGTGAAATAATATTTTGTATTCCCGTTCAGTCGGTATCAACTTGATACATTGAAAATTAAGGATCAAGACAAAAAGAGAATTTTAGGTCTCTCTACAATCAATAAACAGAAGAAGCCCTACGTTTTCTTTTTAGGAGAACATGAAGAGAGTAATCGATGGAAAAAGATTTTGTCTCACTTAGTAGAGGTATATATTGTCCTTTAAAATCTCTACTTTTATATACTTAAGGTTACATCCTGTCTCTCTTTTATTAAATTACCTCTCATATAAGTATCTTAATTGAGACCATATTGATACTTGTGAAATGTAAATACAATAGAAAGTTCAGAATAGGCCAGCGTTTTTTTTGAAATAAAATCAGTTGAAAAGACTAATTTTTTATTTTTTTAAAGGTAACTTTTTAGAACCTCATAGTTTTTAAGAGGTTGGAGACAAGTAAAACGGAGTGAATTTTTTTTTTAGATCGAACATCTTTATGTGGACATATTTTATATGTTTGTAATATAAATCTAAGTCTCTAGATATATCTTTCCCAAAGGGACCACCGAGTCTACTATTTCTTAGACGACCGTTATGCCTTCTGGGTCCAAACTGAAGACCCATCCCTTCTAGGGGACCTCTTCCCTTACTACTGGGTGTGGTCTTAAGAACGGACTTCTTAAGGTACCTGTCTCCTCGGATCGCCCGAAGTCAAGTACCCCAGTGTCTTAGTCTGTACTTAATGAAGTAGATTCGTCTTCTGTGTGCATATATTTCTCTATCTATGTATATCCCTAATATATAAATGTATTTATATATTTCTATCTTATGAAATACTGTACTAATATACAAAAGAAAAATTCGTCAGTAACGAATTGTTATATTTACAAAAAATCCGGTTATTTATGTTAAGATTTTTAATAATATTGACTAAGTTTCATAAAAATATACTTATCGTTAATAAATTAGTTACGGGACATCTCGTTGTATAAAGGTTATATAGTATCTGTTGCTAAAATTTGTAGAAATAATTTGATTTAAAATGTGTGGAGGTACTAATATGACTCCCGAAGGACCATCGAGTCAACCATTTCTTAGACGGATGTTAAGTCCTCTGGGGTCAAGTTAAGGACCCAGTCTTTCTAAGGGACCTCTTTTCTATCCGATGTGTGAGGTCATAAGAACCCGAAGGGACCACCGAGTTTGTTATTTCTTAGGAGGACGGTTCTCTCTCTGGGTTCGATCTAGGGACTCATCAGTTCTAGGGAACCTCCTCCCGTACCGTTCATATCATAAGACCCGTACCGGTCAGATCATAAGAACGGACCTCTTAGGGGTACCTATCTTCTTGGACCGTTCGATGTCAGGTACCCTAGTGTTTCTCAGTCTTGTACTGACTCGTTGATTCGTGTCGTGTCGTGTACTAGTAGGAGAATCTAATCAAAAGGAAGGAATCCACCTTGTCTTTTTCTACGAAATAAGGTTAACCTTACTGGTCGTATCGATTCTTGGTTGTTTGTTATTTCTATACTTAAAAAAAAAAAGTATTTGAAACCAGGGTAATACGAAGGAACTAAGGGGATTTAACTTCCATTAAGACGGGAATTTAGTTACATGGTGTTTTAGTCTAATGTGAGTAAACACATAAATAGAATAAAAAGGACCGTCCAATTTCCAATGATTACCGAAAGTCTTAAGAAACACCATTGTGTCAGGAAACTTGAATCATCTACAGGTTTACATACACAATTTAGTTTAGATTATACCTGTCCTACTTTTTTCTACAATTAAATAGTATAAACAATGTTAACTAATTGGAATTTTTAGAAGTTGAAGTTTTATAGGACTTTTGTCGACATTATAATTATTAAGGGACGGATATAGTTTCCTTTACTCTCGTTTACTCTTTGATTGCACTTTTATAGACAGTTGCCCTTTTATTATGTCTAAATATTAACAATAACGGTTTACTTGACAAACGACCCCCAAATATGTAAAAAATAATCAAGTGTAGACTGGAGAATTATCACTTTATATTGGACTCTCGGTGTTGTAAAACTTCTGCAGACATGACCCTTCCTCAAATAATCTGAACACACGGACGGTTCGAGTCTTACGGAAGACTCCTTTAAATTTTATACTAGGGGAAGGGAAATATCGACTGTCCCACCCCCACTAGATCCTGTCGTGACAGGTCGTCTTTGTATTACACTTTACACTCGGTGGATACTTTACAATGGGAAGGATCATCGGTGTGATTTTTTCTTTTTCCTCTCATCTTTCTATATCAACTATAAATTGTTATGGAAATTGGATTACATATGTCTAATGGGGACCTCTTCCTTTGCCATAGAGTGATGGCATGAGAACGGACTTTTTAGGATACTTGTCTCCTCGGATCACTCGATGTCAGGTACCCCAGTGTTTCACAGTCTGTGTTGGTTCATTCGTTGTTGTTTGTTCGTTGTTACTTCTAATGGTCGTAAAGTTGTACGTTGTTTATATTTTTATTAGTCATTCTCTAAAAGATACTTGAAAATTTTTAATTAGTTGACCTCTTATTAAAGAAATGTTGTAACACCACCAAAAACGGTATACAGTTGTACTTAGTGGGTACTCACGTGTACACAGGGGGGTAGGACTTGGGGGGAGGGTGGGGTGGAGAGACCCAACAGGGTCTCGTGGCCGAAACTCACGGGACGAAGTACGTCACTGGAACGTGACCAATAGATAAATACCATTATGTGTACAAAGTTACGAAAAGAGAGTTTAATAGGGTGGGATGGGAAGAGAGTACCTCAGGTTTTCAGACAAGAAATGTAGACACAGAGAAGACCACGGAACGTATATCCTAGTAGTAATGGTAGAAAGATTTAAGGTATATATACACAATCATATGACATAACCACAAAAAGAAAGACTGAATGAAGTGAGACATATTATCCGAGGTCAAAGTAGGTGGAGTGATCTTGACTGAGTTTACACAAGAAAAAATATCGACTCATTATAAGGTAACACATATACATGGTGTTGAAGGAATAGGTAAACAGACGGTTACCTGTAGATCCAACGAAGGCACAAGACCGATAACATTTATGACAACGTTACTTGTGACCCCATGTACACAGAGAAAGTTAAGACCAAAGGAATCACACATACGGGTCATGAAAATATAAGTAATAAAACGTTAGATCGTACACGAATGACGTATAGAGTTACACCTGTACAACAAAACGCCGACGACTAGATCACCGATGACATTACCGTGTGTTCACTCTCCACCTCTGTGGTTGCGTGGAACCCTTTTTAATAGTAATTATTTCTTTTTTTAAACTCTTCGGAGGGAATTAGTATTTAGACTTCGTTCTTTGATGTGTACTTGAACCTCTTTACGGGAAAAGGAATACTTAATCGTTTTGAACAGTATGATTTATACCTATCCTTAACTTTTAAGATTCTTTCTACAGAGACTTCTGGTGTCTCTAAGAGAGGAACTGGTTTAAGATGAGTTGGAAAAGACTTGAGAGTTGACCCGGGACTGGAAATCCAAAGGTATAACCAAAGCCGTAAAGGTTAAAATAGTTCTTGGGACGATCCAATCAAATCGGTCTTAGAAGTTAGACACTACAGACCAGTGGGAGTTAAAGGTCCCAGTAGTCGTAAATAGTAGGGGGTCCACTGAGACTAGTAAATTAAGACGAAAGTCGTTCTTATGATAATCCAGTGACATCGGTCTTTAAGGGTTTTGGGAACTACAAAGGTAGTTGACTGGAGGTAATCTGAACATAAGACACAACTCAGGTTGGAGAGAGCGGTCAATGTTTCGTGGTGACGTCACCAGAAATGTTTGATAGTGTTATCAGGGGGATTTTTTCAGACGGAATGTCCAAATGTTCACATTAATTAAAAGAAAAGGAAAATTGTTTGGCAACTCTAAAAGTCATACCGTGATACTTCCTGAGTCCCTTTGTTATAGTCATTCCGTGTAGATAACCAGTTTTAATCGTTACTGTTAGTAAGTTTAAGAAATCTCTAACGAGTTTCTCAAATATGTTTATCTTTTCGTAAATCAATATTTTTAGAATTTTTTCGGTCATTCTTGTTACACTCCATCACCGTAAGGTAAGTCCTAACGTAAGTAGGGGGTGTCCATTCGGGACCCCCTTTTGACGAGATGGTCCTCGGAGTCGTGTTTGAGTCAAAGGTAGATCGGGGTGAGAGGGAGAGGGGACAAAGGAAGGTAAGACCCATTTCGGTCGGTTTCCGCCAGTAGGTGTCGATTTCGGACCCTCGGTACGGAAAAGAGAGTGACCGACAACAACAAATGACTGATTCAGTACAGACTGAAAAAACACTGGGGTGCCTGATATCGGGTGGTCCGAGGAGGTAGGTACCCTAAAAGGTCCGTTCTTATAACTTCACCCAACGGTAAAGGAAGAGGTCCCATAGAAGGGTTGGGTCCCTACCTTGGGTGTAGGGGACATGATCGTTCGCCCAAGAAAAGGTGACTCGTTGGTCCTTTCTTGAGAGAGGATTGAGGTTAAATTATCTTTTCTATGGGACCCCAGTTCTCACGTCAAAGAGAAAGACTTCGTTTAGCTCAGTCGAAGGGGGAGGGGGTCGATGAGGTCTACCTAGACCGCCGACTAGTAAAGGTCGTCTAGGGTAGGAGGTTCCAAGACGTCTTCTAGGTATGACCCGTACAACCACTCGTCCCTCTCTATGGTCAAGGTCGGTTCATGATCACACCGGTTCATGATTTGTTTAATCTTTCGGTCGTATGATTGTTATCATGGTTAGAGACGTCTCCTTAGAGGGTCGCTCATCTTTTAGAGGGACTTAAAGGGAGGACTGCGAATCAGTGGTTGAGAGATCCGACTATTATACCGTCGGGAAGGGTCTCGTTAAAAACCACCACGAATGTTGTACGTTCTCACCTAAATCAAGACAGCCCCCTCAGACATTAAAGGAGTCAAGACAGAACGGTGTGGTTTTAAACTTCGCTCCCTGCTTACCCACAATGTTGAGTCTGAATAATCCTTTTTGTTTCCTATCATGTGGGAGCTCCTCACTCCCGACGACGATGACCTCTTCCTTTACCGTTGCACTCCCATCCGTCTGGGTTTTCTGTCCTCTTCGGAGTTAAAAAGATCCGAAGGAGGAAAATATGTAAACAGAGGAGGGGACGGGGGTTGGACGACTCGGACGGGATACATTTAACGATCGATCCTCCCGACAAACAAAATGGACTCCAGGAGTGAGGCAGGAACCTGGAAGGAAACAAGATAAAAATACAAACAAAAAAAAAAAAGGGAAGAAACAGAAAATCGGTGGTGGTAAAACCTGAAGAAAAAGGATAAGATTGATGGATTGTCAAGGTGTAGTATTTTTGGTAGTTCTGAACGAAGAAAGAAAGATCAACGGAGTAGGGTGGGTAATTTATGAAGTCGGGTAGTTTATAAATGTACTATTCTTACAGAACTTCTTTCGTCTGACATATAGGACGTGTAGGTACACATACTGATACAGAGTGAAATCTTACGACGAACACCCATAATAGACGTGGGGTTAGACACTTCGGACGGTATGGATACAATAGGTCTGGAATCGTAGACACAACCTTGTACCAAAGGTTCCTCAATCAACGTTTTGAGAAACTATGTAACTCAAACAAAAAGAATAGACGAGTCAACAAGGTAGGGACAGGAGTACTGTAGGTAGACTGTGTCCTCGGAAACTGGGGTAACACGAAATAGTCGAGTCCTGGAAACTTGTGTAAAGGAACTGTGTCTTGTAGGGATCCGTCTTCAAATATGTCTACTAATTATAAAGTGATGCGTCCGTCAATACGAAAATAGATTCTGACGAACACTAAGGTTAATTGTCCTTCTGGTGTTTCGTCCCGTACTCATTGTGTTCGTCCTTTCACATTAAAAAGTTCAAGGATACTCTTCGGATCGTGTCCTCGAGACAAAGTGGTTTTAAGGAACGGAGTCGAGATATCGTGGAAAACATTGATTTCATTTAACTTCTTCGATGATAAGGAACGTATGACTTTCTCGGATTGACCATATGTATACAAAATCTTTCACGATCTTTCTACAAGGGAAAACTCCCCTGTTTCTACGAATAATCTTTAGTGGCCCTGATAGAAACTTTCGAGAAGTTAAAATACCAAGAAACTAAGAGACGAATGATCCTTATAAGATGAGTGACTTCCTCTAAAGGTACGCCGTAAAATAAATAGTCACGTTCTGTTACTTGTTTTCATAATGTTCGATGTTTGACGTACAATACTTAAGTTCACCTTAAGGATCAAATATCTGGTCCAAGAATGATTAAACCTCTCGTATCAATAAGAAAGACACAATTAAGGTTTACGGGACTGTTTTTAGATCAAAGACCGAGAACGAGAGGTTATGAGTAGGGCACTTCCGTTCCTGTGGGAGACTCTGTGACAGTCTAACTCTCCGACTACACACAAATATAATAGTGAGAGTTTTTTTTTTTTTTTTTGTACAAGACTGAGAAGGAGAACAGTGAGAAGGAAAGAAATCAGATCTTCACACTTACGACCGAAGAATTGTACATAAACTTTTACTGTACAGTCACGAGGTCCATACCATCGGACTCTAACAGAGTAGAAGAAATGTTCCAAAGACCTTTACACACAAAAGAGAAACGTTTTACAATGTCTCATGTTTCAGTCAACGGTGAGGACGGGAATTTGTTGAATGATGAGTCTGTCTAACTCCTCTACCCACTGACTCTGAAAATTGTTTGTAGGTTATAGGTAAGAGGGAGAGAAAGTAACCATTATCTTGAGTGAGTAAAAAGTCATTCCTACGAGTAAAGGGACAGAGTGAACGTCGATCTACTCTGGTACTGAAACAAGACTGGTCACTTTACATTCGGTGACAACACTACCAATTAAAATACACAGTTGAACTGACCCGATTTCCTACGTATCTATCGACCATTTCGTAATAAAGACCCACACAGACACCTCACCCCCAGAGATCTTCACTATCTATTCGTAAGTTTAGTTATTTGACTTATTTCTACTACGGGGAGGGGTTTCGTCCACCCGTAGTAAGTTGCATTCCGTCTGTTTTTCCGTGTCCTTCCCACTTAAATGAGAAAGACAAATTCAACTCCGTAGGTAGAAGAGAACGAGAGTATTTTTTTTTTTTTTTTTTCCTCCTCTCTCCTCTCTCAAATGTGAAAGGGGGAAGAGGGACGGAAGAGATTGGATGACAGTGTCTTATACTTAGGTCAAACTTGACACTCTGTTCTCGGTCTGAGATCTTTACTATCTGTCTTTCGGTAGTTTTACACTCTAGGTAATATTGACGTACCGACCTGTCCTCGGACCCAACCCAACGGAGTTAGGTTGAAAACGTTCTCTAATATAAAACCATGAATTGATGAGGTAATGATTAATTAAAAATTCTCTTGTATATTTAATTGATAGAACTAACTTAAGAAAGATTTTTATCTTTTCATACATTGAGATACTCAACTACTTATAGAAAATACCAATGAAATGAATAAACTAGGAATAAAAATCGTATTTTCGTAATTCCATATTTTCTGTGTTTCTATTTTAATTTAATCTTGACTTATTTTCATTAGTTACGAATAATGTATAAGATATGGGTTCTAGTGTTTAGAAGTTCCGGTAAATTTTTTATTACCGATAGAATTATTCTGCTGAACCGAAATTTGGTGTCCCATCTTTCTCTAACTGGAACTTTTGAAAGAGATAACTTTGGAAACTCGACCCACAATCTGAGTTTAAGACTCTAATTTTTTGGGTTTTGTGATTTTATGACTAAACTGTCATAATCATGTTACGAAAGGATATCAAAATAACGTAAGGATTCGTGAATTGTTAAGAATGTCACATCAAGAAAAAACTTCCTTTGACTTCCTATATTAAAGTTTATACGTTAGTGCGGTAAAACAACACACTGTAATGACTATAGTTCGTTTAAAGGAAGACCATGACTTGTTTGTATTTATTGACACTTGTAGTTACTCGAGTAACTCGGTCGTACTAAATTTAATTACCTCACTGACGACTAACATCATAACTAGTATTTGTTTTTAAACATTATATACACACGTACACCTTAAATAAAGTCTTATAGACATGATAGAGGAGACCATTTATCTCGAAACCGAAAACGTACTTGGGGAAATTCTAGGGATTAAGTCTGTTGGAAATATATTAAATGATAGGGTCCACTATTTAAAGATAGACCCTTCAGTTTTCAAATCTACAAATTAGTAAAATACCCCGTACAGAGGGAAACCCGAGTTTCGATCCGACTGTATAATAAAGTTTTCTTTGAACCAAAGACCCGACGGGACCCCCAGGTCACTAATTCTGAGACTCAAGGGTTACGTTCCCTGAGTTCTAGGTAGGGACCAGTCCTTTGGTCTAGAGCGTACGACGTTGACTTTTTTTTCTACGGTGTACGGTGTACGGTGTTGATTCTGGACCGTTTCGGTTTATCTATTATTATTATTTGATTGATGACCAAATTTTCTTACCTACGGAACTTGACACCACGATCTCTTCTGAGAACTCTCAGAGAACCTGTCGTTTCTCGAGTTTGGTCAGTTAGGATTTCTTTTAGTCGGGACTTATAAGTAATCTTCCTAACTACGACTTCGACTTCGAGGTTATGAAACCGGTGGACTACACTTCTCGGTTAAGTAACCTTTTCCGGGATTACGACCCTTTCTAACTTCGGTATTCCATTTCTCCTTCTCTATCGACTACCGTAGTGGTTGAGTTCTTCACTCAAACTCGTTTGAGACCCTCTACCACTTCCTGGCCTTTGGACCGTACGACGCCGAGTGCCCCAACGTTTCTCAGTCTGTACTAACTCTTTGACTTGTTGTTATTGACCAAAGTTTTAGATAAATTTCACTCCTATTAGTGTTGTGTGGAGTCTTATGTGGGATATACATTTTTAATAAATCATAAAAAATTGGAACGATTAGTGTTGGTTCAACTCTTGAGAGAACTTTAAATATAGTTGTGTATAGTAACTTTGATAACATATATAGTCACTGGGCATATCTGTCTCTTACCTTTCCTAGAACGTTCATAGTGTTAAATGACCTTATTCACTGTTTGTATACAACTGATAGAAATGAAGGGTTAATACGAATCTTTATTATTAATATTACGTAAAGTTATTATTATTGTAAAGTAATCAGTGAATCCATTATAAATAATCAGTGAAAAGTACATGACCAGTGAGAAGATCTACGGAAAATAGTTATAAATATTGTTTCCTCTTTTCTTTCTATATGGGTAAACTTACGTCTCAAGGTTTATTATCGTTCCTCTCTATTCTTTCGGAAGGAGTCACTAGTTACGTTTCTTTATCTCCTTTTGTTATCTTATCCTTTGTGATCTCTAGAGAAGTTCTTTTAATCTCTATGGTTCCCTTGTAAAGTACGTTTCTACCCGAGTTATTTCCTGTCTTTACCGTCCCTGGATTGTCTTCGTCTTCTATAATTCTTCTCCACCGTTCTTGTGCACCTTCTTGACATGTTTATACTAGTAGTACTGGATCTATTAGTGTTACCATACTAGTAAGTGGATCTCGGTCTGTAGGACCTTACACTTCAGTTCACCCGGAATCTTTGGTAGTGATGCTTGTTTCGATCACATCCACTACCTTAAGGTCACCTCGACAAAGTTTAGGATTTTCTACTACGACACTTTCACGACGTGAGTTATACGGTTGTTTACACCTTTTGAGTCGTCACCGGTGTCCTGACCTTTTCCAGTCAAAAGTGAAGTTAGGGTTTCTTTCCGTTACGGTTTCTTACGAGTTTGTTGACGTGTTAACGTGATTAAAGTGTACGATCATTTCATTACGAATGTTACGAGGTTCGGTCCGAGGTCGTTATGTCCTTGGTGCTTCAAGGTTTACAAGTTCGACCGAAATCTTTTCCGTCTCCTTGGTCTCTAGTTTAACGGTTGTAGACGACCTAGTACCTTTTTCGTTCTCTCAAGGTCTTTTTGTATATAAAGACGAAATAACTGATACGGTTTCGGAAATTGACATACCTAGTGTTATTTGACACCTTTTAAGACTTTCTCTACCCTTATGGTCTGGTGGACTGGACGGAGAACTCTTTGGATATACGTCCAGTCCTTCGTTGTCGATCTTGACCTGTACCTTGTTGTCTGACCAAGGTTTATCCTTTTCCTCATACAGTTCCGACATATAACAGTGGGACGAATAAATTGAATATACGTCTCATGTAGTACTCTTTACGACCTTACCTTCTTCGTGTTCGACCTTAGTTCTAACGGTCCTTTTCATATTTATTGTAGTCTATACGTTTACTATAGTGGGAAAATCGTGTTTTACTTCTTCTTGATTTCTCGGAGAACTACTTTCACTTTCTGCTCTTACTTTTTCAACCGAATTTCGAGTTGTAAGTCTTTTGATTCTAGTACCGTAGACCAGGGTAGTGAAGTACCGTTTATCTACCCCTTTGTCACAGTCTGAAATAAAAAGACCCGAGGTTTTAGTGACGTCTACCGTTAACGTCGGTACTTTAATTTTCTGCGAATGAGGAACCTTCCTTTCAATACTGGTTGGATCTATCATATAAGTTTTCGTCTCTGTAATGAAACGGTTGATTCCAGGCAGATCAGTTCCGCTACCAAAAAGGTCCCCAGTACATACCTACACTCTTAACCTGATGTTTCTCTTGACTCGTGGCTTCTTAACTACGAAAACTTGACACCACAACCTCTTCTGAGAACTCTCAGGGAACCTGACGTTCCTCTAGGTTAGTCAGGTAGGATTTCCTCTGTTCAGGACTCACAAGTAACCTTCCTGACTACAACTCCGACTTCGAGGTTATGAAACCGGTGGACTATACTTCTCGACTGAGTACCTTTTCTGGGACTACGACCCTTGCTAACTCCCGTCCTCCTCTTCCCCTACTGTTTCCTACTCTACCAACCTACCGTAGTAGCTGAGCTACCTGTACCCAAACCCACTTGAGGCCCTCGACCACTACCTGTCCCTCCGGACCGCTCGACACTAAGTACCCCAGCGTTTCTCTCTGTGCTGACTCACTGACTTGACTTGACTATTGTTAGATAATCTATTTACGAGACCAATAGTAAGGGAAAATGTAGACTCCTTTGACTCCGTGTTTCTCAACATATTGAACGATCTCTAGTGTGTTGACTGTTTGTATGTAGACCTTAAACGTGGTCCAAGACCGAGGTCCCAGATACGTAAGGTTGGTGATATAATAAGATGAAAAATTCTACTTAACTACTGGGTTCAACCTTGATACTAGTCTCTATTCAGAGTTCCTTATTACTTTCAATCTATCCTCAAGTTTTAACTAAGTTTCAAACTAAATTTTAAAAAGGTGGACTAAATCTGTCCCCAAGTTTAAGACTAAGACAGTTATTGATTCATATACTATAATCTATTCACTTGACTGAAAGGGTTTGATCAAAAGAGAAAATTTTTATTTTTTCCTTACGGACTCACCCAATTACACTTCTAATCTTTTATGTGTGTGTGTATATATATTATGATCGATATATCTATATACCTATATGTCACGAGTTTTGTCATGGTAGATCCATCATCTTTAATTTTGTTCATGGAAGGAAGTAATGATCAGAAAAATAATTAGATTTATATATTATGTTCAGTCGGAGTCTTGATCTTCAATGGTGTCACTATCTTGTTTTTACTTAACCCGTGGTTCGAGTAGGAAGAGTGATTCACTTTTTAAAATTTAGTAAACTGGTGAGAACCAGACTTCTAAGGGAAAGTAGAGTATATAAAGTAGACTTATATATACTTGAGTGAGATAACGGAGGGTAATTCCTGAAACACTAAGGGGGTTTAAGTGACTCTGTGATAGGGACGGGAGTCACACCATCATAATCCTCTTTGGAACCCTCTATTAATTCTACTTCAGTGCCTACCTTGATCACGACAATATACTCTGGAGGACAAAGTGAGTGACGAGGTTTGGTACACTCCTCTGGTATTCTTCGTCCGGGGGCGATGAGTCTTCTCGCCAGAGTGGTCTGGGATGGACTGGTACGATCGTGAGATTAGAGTCTGAAGGTCGGAGTTTCTGAGATTCTTTATTTTCAAACACAAAGTATTCGGTGGACCAGATACGATGAAACAGTACCTTAGGACTCGTTTGATTCTGTGGAAGATTAGTATTTATACTCATAATAAGGAGAAAGAAACGTGGGCGACTGTTCAGACTACGTTTCTTCTGCGTACAAGACGAAAGACTGGGGTTTTCCTACGGACCGTTTGTGCCCCCAATAAGTGAATCTCTCAGATTCTTTCGTTTAACCCCCTCCTTTTGTTTTATTTACGGTCACCATTAAGATTCTTCTTTTCGTGTATTTCCCTCTGATGTAGTTCTGGTACTTGTCTTCGATTCTCAATTACGTCTTTGTTTTCAGTTCAGGTTTCCCATCTTTGAGAACTACCAACCCCTTTTTTTTTTTTGTTGTCTTCTTTAAGTCTACTCTCGAGGTGACCAAATCACTATTAGGTCTCCTAGATCCAGTCAAAGGTTTTTGTTACGATTTTATAAACAAGTTTCTATGCTCACACGAACCGACTAATTTCGTGCCACTCTCGTATGTGACCGGAGGGTCTGTATTTTAGAACGGGAGAGGGTTCGTTACGAAGAGTTTAATTTAAGAAGAATTTAGTTTTATTATATGTTCAAACCGAGTCCACCATTTCTTAGGTGAACGTTACGTCTTCTGGATTCAAACTAGGGACCCAAGTCTTCTATAGGACCTTCTCCTTTACCGTTGGGTAAGGTCATAAGAACGGACCTTTTAAGGTACCTGTCTCTTCGGACCGTCCGATCAGACACCTCAACGAGACTAAGATGTCCAGACCTTACCCCGGATTCTAAGACGAGAAGATTGTTCTGAACGTCATGGCGACGACGACGAGCGACCGGTTCCCAGGTGTGGAACTCATCGTGTTGAGAGTTTTGGGAAGAAGATTATGACTGTAAAAAGAAGATGGTCGTCATTGGATCGAAGGAGACACCTGAGAAGACGGTAAGAAGGTAAAGAATTTGGGTATAAAGGACGGAGTTGGAGGTCTCTTTTGAAATGAGGTAGAATTATCACTCTCTGGAATGAGGAAAAGATTGTTAAGACCTTGACACTGTAGATTGTAGTCAAAGACAAACTCGTGAACTGACAGGAGGTACTGGACCCCTTCATCATTTCTCACATCCGTTTATGAACCCCTTAATCAAGTCAACGAGTCAGTACAAGCTGAGAAACGCTGGGGTACTTAGTGTCGCGCGGTCCGGAGGGACAGGTAGTGGTTCAGGGCCTCAAGTGAGTCTGAGTACAGGTAGCTGGTAGGTCGGTAGAGTAAGAGACAGTAGGGGAAGAGGAGGACGGGGGTTAGGGAGGGTCGTAGTCAGAAAAGGTTACTCAGTCGAGAAGCGTACTCCACCGGTTTCATTACCTCAAAGTCGAAATCGTAGTAAGGAAGGTTTCTTTAGGGTCCCGACTAGAGGAAGTCTTACCTGACCAACCTAGAGGAACGTCAGGTTCCCTGGGAGTTCTCAGAAGAGGTTGTGGTGTCAAGTTTTCGTAGTTAAGAAACCGCGAGTCGGAAGAAGTGTCAGGTTGAGAGTGTAGGTATGTACTGGTGTCCTTTTTGGTATCGGAACTGATCTGCCTGGAATCAGCCGTTTCATTACAGAGACGAAAATTTATACGATAGATCCAACCAGTATTGAAAAGAAGGTTCCTCATTCGCAGAAAATTAAAGTACCGACGCCAGTGGTAGACGTCACTAAAACCTCGGGTATTTTTATTTCAGACTGTGACAAAGGTGGCAAAGGGGTAGATAAAGGGTACTTCATTACCCTGGTCTACGGTACTAGAAGTAAAAGACTTACAACGAGGTGAAATTATTAATAACAAAACCCCCGAGAATTCAATGAAGTTTGAATTTTTAAAACCAACCCGAATTTATTAGTCACTATAATTTGTTATAAAGTTAAATTGTAAAATTTTAGTCTATAAATTCAAAGTACCTTTATTTAGAGAATGGATATAATTTACGATTGAAAGTTCAACTGTAAAGTATAAGTGTGGGGTAGAGGTTTACTTTACCCAGTATAAAATCTCATTTGTGATAACTCGAATTTTCAAACTTTTTACAATAACGATGTTGTTAAAGGAACTCTTTGTAAGAAAAGAAACTGATATCTGGAGTTTGTCATAAATAAAATCTAAATTTTAAGAGATGTTGTCTTCAAAGAAAATCTTAAATTTACATGAGATGTATTACACAATTTCATACTTTTTTAAACTAATTTTTTATTTCGGGTCATAGAAGACTAAAATTATTGTACAGTTATTAAAATCTGTTTTTACACACTTGTATTTCGGACATGTATTTATAAACCTTACGATTTTACTAGATCAGTGTTGATTTTCTTTCAATCTAAAGTCTAGTAAAGAAACGAAGGACTAGAATATGGGATCTTGGTCTGTTTTTATTTAAGAAGGGTGTAAAGACGGAATATTAACCAATTTACGAATAATCCTTTTGTATCGATAGATTTTTAAAGGGTAATACTTTTATATTTCGTTTCTGTTATTGTGAAAAAGAAAAACGGGAAATAAACCTTTTGCTATTTATACCGAACATGACTTGACTTTCATTATTAGGATGTTAATATACAGAGGATGTTAAAAACTATAGTTGAGTGAATCTATAAAGATAATGTGAGTTTTACTTAATTTTTTAGGAAGTCTGGTCTCTTATTTTCCCTGAAGGAGGTAGGTGGAGAGAAGTGTCGACCTGCGGATACTGTCTGCAGTATTCCACGGGTCATCGTCCACTGAATACCTTTGTACTGATATGCTTATCGGGACGGGACAGAAGAGTTCATGGACCGTTGTGTGATAAAGAGTCAGACAAGTCCTGTCTTTTGGACCTACTTTATTCTACCTTGTGTCCACAAAGAAAACAGTGTCCTTCCTCTTTTGGTGGGTTGGAGCCTTTTACAAGGAGACTCTCCTTCTTTTTCTGCTTTATAAATCGTGACCTTGTTCGTGTTGACATATTTCTGTCTTGGTTCGACAATCGTCGAACCTCGAGTTTCTTTTTATTCCGGGCAATTCGAATCTTAACGGTTAAATATTGATTTTCGATTAAAAGGTAGTCTCAAAGAACGGAATGGTCCCGATGGTCCTATTTTAATATTTTTCTCTTATTATGAGGGGGAGGTTTTTCTTCAAGGGTGAATTGTATCGTTTTTTCCCCCCCCCTCCCTTTTTCCTCTCATTACGTCTTCTAAAATTTTAAGATGTTTTCTGGAAATATCTTTTCAGGAATTCCGAATAAAGTCATACTGTAAACATTTACCCGAAAACAGAGATAAAACAAGAACACCAAGGTACCTTGTGATACCTATTTTGGACTCCTAAGTACCTGATAAGGACATTGAAGTTTATCAGATTCCCAGAAGTATAGCCTTCTGATTTCTGTGCTATACTAAAGGTCATCAGTACATGTCTACACTCTCGACTTGGTATTTCTTCGACTCTCGGTTTCTTAACTACGAAATCTTGACACCACGACCTCTTCTGAGAACTCTCAGGGAACCTGTCGTTCCCCTACTTTGGGCAGTTAGGATTTCCTTTTGTTAGGACTTATAAGTAACCTTTCTGACTACGACTTCGAGGTTATGAAACCGGTGGACTACACTTCTCGGTTGAGTAACCTTTTCGGGGACTACGACCCTTTATTACTCCCGTCTTTCTCTTACCCCTGTTGTCTTCTACTCTACCAACCTACCGTAGTGACTGAGTTGGCGGTACTCAAAGTCGTTTGAGTCCCTCTATCACTTCCTGTTCCTTCGGACTGTACGACATCAGGTACCCCAGCGTTTCTCAGTCTGTACTGATTCAGTGACTTGTAGTTGTTACTGTTTTCTGTAATTAAAAACTACTAACAATTCTAAAAATAGTTGAAGCCGGATCCATATCAATATAAAAAGAGAAGTAAGTAATAACGTTTTTCAGAAATGAGTTAGTGGGATAGTTGATGAGTCGTTCGTTGTTCAAAGTCAATCGTACGTAAACGAGTTTTCGGGTTCATTTGTAGGGCGGTGTAATTTTATTTGACGATAACTTCTATTTATACTTGTGATAGTTTAACTTATGTACGGGTACAACGCAAAAAATAAGGTGATAATCAACGGTTGGTTGACGTTTTTACCTGTCTTTTTATTTTCGGTTTATATAATCACTATAAATTTCTTAAGTTTCCAAGGTCTCCTTCTTACTTCGTTATTCGTCATTTGTCAATTCACCTTTTAGATTAACATTTTAAAAGTTCACTTAACAAATCGACAACGAAATCCCTTTCTTCTCAATTACCGAACAGTCGAACTTTGGTATCGTCGAGAAGACGTTTATAGTGATGAGTTTCTAGTCAATTACGAGTTTCCGATTTGTTCTGCCACGGATACCATGATGTTCAAAAGACAGTTTCTGTGATATAAATATCTACTTCAACCGAAACGATGTTTCTCTTTTAACGTGAAATTTTTCAATTACTCTTTGAAAAGTGACTTAACTTGTCTTACGTAACGTAAAATTATCGTATTATGAAAGTGTCTGTCTCAGACACCGTAAATAAGTCAAATTATTGTAATGGATTTTTAATTAATTTACTAAATCGTTGTTTAATTTTATAATTTACGATAAAAATGAGTTCGTTAACAAAGTATTAATAAAATTAAAATATAGTGATTATATAAGATTTTCATTACTATTCATTAATCGATCAATAGAGAAATTTCATTAGGAATCTGAACCAGCGAAAATGGTTAACTTAATTGTTCACGAAGGTAAGGGTTCTTGGGTGGTTTTTTAAAATTTTAGTCTCTATTTCCGTCGAATTAAAAATAATAAAACTTTATTAACATTAAGTCTCTTTTCAAGTTATCATCATTCTTGTGAAGGATGTCTTAGTACTCATTTAAAAATTGTACGATGAGGTAACGAAGACTTATAAAATAAAAGATATAGGATGGTTTTTCCTGTGGAGGATGTATTGGGTTATGTTGGTAGTTGTAGTCCTATAAATGTAATTATATAATAAAATTAGATACGGTGTCTAGGGTTTCAAATTTACTAGGTAAAGTCTTTGGATGTAAAATAAATCAAAAGTACAGAGAATATAGAGGAAATGAGGTCTTTTTACGAAATCAGTAAGTGGCTGAAAGTACTGGAACGGTCAAGACGTCTAATGTCCGACCAATAAAAATTCTTACAAAGAGTTTACCGTAAACGAGTTATAATGGGTACTAGTCTGAGTTTAAAAAGTAAAATCGTCTTAATCGTCCTTTCACTACATCTCAGAGGAGTACCGAATTAAAATTTCTACGGAGATAAGTGACTCAAACGTAAACGTTTTGTACAATACGGTAAGGGAAAATTATTGGGGTCGAGGACCTGAGTCGTTCCTGGACTTTATGAATGTTTTTACATTTGGTATTTTCAACGGGACGGAAAACCGGTCTTTCATATAAACTTAAAAATTGAACGTTTCTACGTCAATGATGTATATATAGTATCACTGACAAGGGATAGTCGAAATTATATAACTATTTCAGTAGAACGTACGATTACTTTTTCTTCGTGTGTTAACTATGTCTAGTGACTTATTTTCGGAAATACAAACCTTGAGTACTACAAAATTATTTCCCTCCATCAAGAGTGTGTCAGTAGAAGTTCATCTTCTTTTTAGATAAAACACGAGAGACCATAAGGTTTGTTGGATGTGTTACGGTGAAAAGGTAAATGAACTTATTATCGAAAATTTTTGCAACGTTTAGGAGATCAAACATAAAGATGTGTTTCACAGAGTTATTTTCCGTCTTCGATCCAATTTATTGTACTACCTAGAGTCTGTACGGGAAAGAAGGAGAGTAGAGGGTAGGATGTCTGCAGATTCTCTAAAGAGATTTGTCATCCCCATTACCTCTAGGGCCGAGACTAACTTTTGTATAACTCCGTATTACCTGATGCTTCTGTACATAGTACCCACTGTGTGCCCACTTTTTAGGACGTCGGTTCGCGAACAAAGGGACCTCCCCATAGGTACGAACACGACCCTGACCGGTAGTGTGAAGGTAGGTAAGGAAAGGTTCCGACACGACGAACCTTCTCGGTTCGACGGTATACCGCACAAGTTCTAGAGCGGATTATTTAGATTCGATTCGTCGGGTAAGGAAGTTCGACGAAAAAATTATATACACATATTATGTCAAATAACCAACAATGGTTGTAGACCCGGTCCCTGGCTCCTGTCATACATAGGGTGTGACTCCTACGACCAAGGGATAATAGACGTAGTAACTGAAACTTACAATCCTTCATATAAAAGGACGACTACGTATCGACAGAAATACCCTAGGACACCTTTATTTTGCATGTTACTCTACACCACGACTGTTGTTCCCTCTCCCACAAATTGGGGGGGAAATGACATAAAAATACGTTCTAATATCTCGATCTTTCTAATAAATAATATTATAATATATACATTTTAGAAAGATCAAGATATTATATATACACACACACATACATATTTCTATCTATCTATCTATCACTTTGGTATCGAGTTCTAATCCTCTATTCATACCAGACGTTTTGCCAACAGTTTTATAGTAGACAAACAGAGCAACCGAATTACTAAGTTTCGAACGAAGACCCTAACAGATCATTATTGTGACTTTTACACTCAAATAAAATTTATGAAGGAGCGTAGTGAGACAGGGAGTATCTTCCTTTTCTGTTTCCTTGTCCCAACTATTATCTGTGGGGTGTGTCATGTCTTATTTTCGATGACTTGTAAGAGTTTCCACCATTAAACGGTGTTTTTCTCACTCTACACCTGATTCAATAAGGGTATGGAATTTCTTCTCTGAAGTAGACTCTGTGTACTGAATGGTACTACAAAGGTAGTGGTTCCTCTGTCCTTTGTCGGTTCCCTTCTTCCCGTACCTAACGACTAATGTAAACACACCGAAATCAGTAAAGAGAAAAGAACGGAACCCCGTTTTTCTGACATTCTTGATTGATCCTATAAATGAAATAATCAAATAATAACATAAACATTTATTTCATATAGAAAGAAAATTCGTGGTACTAGAAAAAAAATGTATATGGTAGTGTAACGGTAATCTACTTTAGTCTTCCTGACGTTAAATATACGTGATGAAAACATGTAAAAAGACAACCAAGAGGAACGAAAATTGGGGATAAATTATAGTTCTTAAATTATTAAGTAAAATCTAAATCGATAGATGGGGTAATGAGAAAGTAAATACCTGGGGTTTTGTGCATACCGAAGATTGTGTAGTGTTGTCCGATAAAAATTTCTTATGTAAAGGATATAGTCTAAGGTCTCAAGAAGTCTTTGATATTTAGAAACTTATTACAGGAATTTTTAAAGATCCATACAGAAGTCCGTTAGTTCTATGAAAGACTTTATTATTTCAGATAGAGTCTTACTTGACGTAACACGTTTCAGGACTAAGATCTCGAAACTATTCTAGAAAACGGTTGAGATACTTTCATCTCGTCCGTCTCTTTTCGTTCTATTAGTCTCCTCTATATTTTTATACCCTCGACCTTTACTTAAACCCCATCCTTAATTGAGACTAATTGTAAATTTTGGTAGACAGTGATTTATTCACAGAGGTGACGGTTTTCAGCCATTTTGACTCACTTGGTCGGATGGTACCGTAACAACTAAAGAGATGGATGTGTCTACCAATTTGGTGAAATTGGTGGTCCACCGTTACTGACTGGTGGAAGATCCTACACATGAAAAAACGTACCGGTGTCCGATGTACCGAAAGTCTCTTCTGGGAGACGGGTGATCACTGTAGAGTCCGTGTTTAGACAGTATTGTCTTACTCACGAAGAGAAATCCTTATTTATTGTACCAATGTCTGACCTAAGTCTACTACTTTTGGTGTCAAATGAACACCCAGTCAGATCTTAACGGTTTCACACTGAAGTACTGTCGTAAGTTCTTCTTTCTTATACGGACTAAAGGAAAGAGAAGTGACGATCATTAGGTCCTTCCATTAATGACCTTTAAAAAATACAGATGTAGAAAGAAGTAGTAAGTATCGGGTTGTGGTGAGTACTTTTGTCTTTGCATTTAGAATAGAATCTAAACTATTAGGGTCTCTAGGTCCTTGGTAGTCCTTCTCCTCTTTTCTTATGAAGTTCTTCTAGTTTGTTTCTTTTTTTACTTAGACGTGTTTTGATCCAATCTCTAGTCCATGTACTCAGGACATTAGTCCTGAACCTTACTCCTACCTTAGAGAGAAGTGGTGAATGTTCGTCACACTGAAACCAATTCCTTCACTTTAGAGACACGGAATCAAAAGAAGTAGAACTTTTACCTTAACACTTATTATTATCGATAAATATATTATTGTTCATATATTTTATATATTAAGTATTACAATAACAAGTATTTTATTGTTGTCTCATTATTTATTAGATACATTTAATAAAGTTTGATCTTATATAAATTTAGGAACATTATTGTTTCTGTATTTATAAATTGTTTAATCCAAATAATAAGTGAATGGAGAATAGGGACTTTCAAAATGGTTCAATTGATACACCGTTTGTCCTTCTAACTATTCCTTCCAGTCACGGAGGAAAAAACAATTACACGAATGTGACTCAACAATACTTTTATTAAAACCTTTATATGTAGTTTTGTTTTTTGTTGACATAAACTTGAGGACGATTTTTATCTTTCAATTCCCCACAGTGGTTGAGTTAGTATGAGAGGTTCGACTAAATTTGTTTTCCGTCGGAAGGTCAACAGGTGCTACAAAGTGTCGTCCGTCAACAAATCTACTTCAAAATTTGTTTTCGCGACTTTGTGCACTGGAACATCGTACTGGTGGTTATTTGTTGGAGGGTGGTTACACTAACAAATACGAGGAGTCATCTCGTCTGAACCGGTGAACTCAAGAAGAATAATACTTTTTACCATCGTGTAGACGGTGGGACTATAGACCATTTGCAAAATACTCTGTCCGCTTCGAAAGTCTTAAGGCCCACTCAAAACAATTTGACTTACTCACCTTTACTTCAACAGGTCGTACTTCCTCCCTCTCGTAAAAAATCAGACCAACCTTTCTGTTTTAGTGCGACCCATCGACCTCGACCGTCGGGACTAAATCAGTGACGGTTCGGGTAGTTGTAATAAGTAAGACTAACTAATTCCTTTTGTAAGGTAAATAAAAGTATACTCTCTATGCCGATGTAGACAACTCGAGAACATAGGGTAAAGTTAAGTATACCCTAAATAATAATAATAAAACGTCTTACTTCTACTGAGATGATGTTTATTATTTCCTTACTATTTATTGAGTTACAAATAAAAAATTAGAACGTATTCATTTCCTCTTGTTTTATTGTACTTCTTTTACTTTTGTTAGTACGGGAGTAGAACGTGCAAAACACATTCCTTCGATACGATCCCAACTGAAACCTATTGTGGTAACAATAGACCAATTACTATATATAAGACAGTACGACAAGTGTGACAAAACCTTTTCGGGATATATACAAAATTTAGAAACCTGAAGATATCTATTTTCGACAAAATAGTATTTTCCGTAAGAAAAACTCTCGACTTAAGAAGTACAATTACTTAATAGAAATCGACAATAAGTCAAAGAGAGACTTGGTCTTTTTCTTGTTCGTTTTAAAACAGGTTTCTTGTCTTCTTTCTTCGAGGAGGAGAGAAGTGAGAAGGTTTTAAAGTACATAGGGAGGGTAGACATCGAACATCGAATCCAATTTACGACCTGATTCTTTGTGAACCGTTTCTGATTAAGATTTTTGATGAATTAACCTTACCAAGTATCGACTTTCCTCTATGGGGAACAGGTTCCATTTCTCGTCGTCGACACGAAACGACCTCGTCGGCACTTCTCTATAGGGTCCGGCTTCCATTCTCTTTGGGTTTGTTCTACCATCCACGACGTTCTCCCGTAGTCTCCCGTCTGTGTGACTTTGGTATGAGTACCTTTTGAACAGTTAGATTAGTGTGATCCTGGTGTCGGAACCGATTGAGTTACTTTGGTTCGGTAAGGACACCCCGTTGGGTTCTGTCCGCCCAGTACCACCTCTCCAGACTGTCTTACACCAGGTGACCTCTTCCTTTACCGTTTGGTGAAGTCATAAGAACGGAACTCTTGGGGTACTTGTCATACTTTTCCTTTTTACTATCCTATGGTTTTCTCCTTGAGGGGTCCCGTAATCCACGGGTTTACGATGACCTCTAGTCACCTCTTTATTGAGGTCTTTCTTACTTCCCTACCTCGGTTTCGTTTTTGTTATGGCAACACCTACACTGACCACTATCTTCGTTCTACGCTACGACATTTCTCGTTATAACGTATCCTTGGACCTTACAGTCCAGGTACTTAGTTCCGTTTAACCTTCACCAGTTTGTTCTCTACCGTTCCCACTTACAACTGTAAGATCCTTAGTCAGTTGTTTTTACCTGACCTTATCCACTTAAATTGAGTCTACTGGTAATATAGATGATTACGTCCGTCCTTAGGGAGTCTTCTTTACCTCATCGGTAACACCAGTTGTTTTCCCAGGTTTTACGTCATGAACCTACGTCAGAGTTTTTACTGTCTTACTAGAGACAAGTAGAGGTTCCGTTTGGTAAGTTATAGTGTCAATAGGTTCAGATACGGGGTTGGTCATTACGACTTCTTCGACTTCAACTTGTCAAGATACTTCTGGATGTTCTGGAAAATCTTGATTGTGGGTTTTTTCTACAGGAAAAGTAATATCCCCTGACCTTACGTTTCATCCTTCAGTTCTTGGTGGACCTCATTGTCCGTTTAAACCGGAAGCTTACGGCTTACTTCGTCCCGTTTCTGATTATCTCAAAATGGTTCTTTTACGTGACCAGTATCGCTTGTGGGAGAAGGTTGTTGTGTTCTCTTCTGAGATGTGTACCTGTAGTGGTCTACCAGTTGTGGTTTTAGTCTAACTAATATAAGAAACGTCGGTTTCTACCTCTTCGAGATATGTCAGTTGTTTTTGTTCTGGTACTAGACTGACACCGAGTCTAGTACTTGAGGAATAACGTTTTAAGTCTGAATTTAACTTCTTTCATCCCTTTTGGTGATCTGGTAAGTCCATACTGGATTTAGATTAGGGAATACTAATATGTCATCTTCACTCTTTATATAAATTCCCGGATGTAGACTATCTATCTCACGGACTACTTGATACCTTACTCCAAACACTGTAACATGTCCTCTGTCCCTAGTTCTGGTAGGGGTACCTTTTCTTTACGTTTTTTCGTTTTACCGACAGACCCCTCCGTAATGTTTATCGACACTTTTCCTCTCTCCGCTTTTCGTTTCCTCCTTTCCTTTCTGTATTCGTGGACTTACGTCTCAAGGTTTCTTATCGTTCCTCTCTATTCTTTTGGAAGAAGTCACTAGTTACGTTTCTTTATCTCCTTTTGTTGTCTTACCCTTTCTGATCTCTAGAGAAGTTCTTTTAATCTCTATAGTCCCCTTGTAAAGTACGTTTCTACCCGAGCTATTTCCTGTCTTTACCATACCTGGATTGTCTTCGTCTTCTATAATTCTTCTCCACCGTCCTTATGTACCTTCTTGACATGTTTCTTCTAGAAGTGCTGGGTCTATTAGTACTACTACACTAGTGAGTAGATCTCGGTCTGTAGAACCTTACACTTCAGTTCACCCGGAATGTTTCGTAGTGATGCTTGTTTCGATCTCCACTACCTTAAGGTCACCTCGACAAAGTTTAGGACTTTCTACTACGACACTTTCACGACGTGAGTTATACGGTCGTTTAAACCTTTTGAGTCGTCACCAGTGTCCTGACCTTTTCCAGTCAAAAGTAAGGTGAGGGTTTCTTTCCGTTACGTTTTCTTACGAGTTTGATGGTGTGTTAACGTGACTAAAGTGTACGATCATTTCATTACGAGTTTAAGAGGTTCGGTCCGAAGTCGTTATGCACTTGGTACTTGAGGGACTACAAGTTCGACCAAAATCTTTTCCGTCTCCTTGGTCTCTAGTTTAACGGTTGTAGGAGACCTAGTACGTTTTTCGTTCTCTGAAGGTCTTTTTGTAGATAAAGACGAAATAACTGATATGGTTTCGGAAACTGACACACCTAGTGTTCTTTGACACCTTTTAAGACTTTCTCTACTGTTATGGTCTGGTGGATTGGACGGAGAACTCTTTAGACATACGTCCAGTCCTTCGTTGTCAATCTTGACCTGTACCTTGTTGTCTGGCCAAGGTTTATCCTTTTCCTCATACAGTTCCGACATATTACAGTGGGACGAATAAATTGAAGATACGTCTCATGTAGTACTCTTTACGACCTCACCTTCTTTGTGTTCGACCTTAGTTCTAACGACCCTCTTTATCGTTATTGGAGTCTATACGTCTACTGTGGTGGGAATACCGTCTCTCACTTCTCCTCGATTTTTCGGAGAACTACTTTCACTCTCTCCTCTCACCTTTTCAACCGAATTTCGAGTTGTAAGTCTTTTACTTCTAGTACCGTAGATCAGGGTAGTGAAGTACCCTTTATCTACCCCTTTGTAACCTTTGTCACAGTCTGAAATAAAAAAACCCGAGGTTTTAGTGACGTCTACCACTAACGTCGGTACTTTAATTTTCTACGAATGAGGAACCTTCCTTTCAATACTGGTTGGATCTATCGTATAAGTTTTCGTCTCTGTAATGAAACGCCTGATTCCAGACAGATCAGTTCCGATACCAAAAAGGTCATCAGTATATACCTACACTCTCAACCTGACACTTCTTCCGACTCGTGGTTTCTTAACTACGAAAACTTGACACCACAACCTCTTCCGAGAACTTTCAGGGAACCTGACGTGCCTCTAGGTTGGTCAGGTAAGACTTCCTCTAGTCGGGACCCTAAAGAAACCTTCCTTACTACGATTTCGACTTCGAGGTCATGAAACCTGTGGAGTACTCTTCTCAACTGAGTAACCTTTTCTGACTACGACCCTCCCTAACCCCAGTCCTCCTCTCCCCCTACTGGCTCCTACTTTACCGACCTACCGTAGTGACTGAGTTACCTGCACTCAGACTCACTTGAGCCCCTCTACCACTTCTTGTCCCTCCGGACCGCACGAAGCTAAGTACCCTAGCGTTTCTCAGCCCGTACTGACTCGTTGATTTGACTTTGACTTTTACTAAAGAACAAAGAAATAACTTTACGATTAAGGGATATTTAAATGTTCCAAACATTAACTACGGGGGGATTTTTTTCTTTCCATATAAACCTTTTTAATGTACGAAGTTGTTTGGACACAGAGTATGGTATTTTAATTTCCTTTATGAAAAGACTATCATAAGGAACTGTCGATCAGTATACCTTCGTGTAAGTTTTTGTGGTTTTTTTTTTTTTTTTGAACGGTTTTTACTACCTTTTCAGGAATTATACGAAGTACAACTCATCGGAACCAACTTTAAATTCTCCTATCACGATATGTTTATTTTAAATTTAATTAGTTTCCACAGGCCTTTATATCATACAATCCTCGATTTGTCTTTACTAAACCCCTTCCGATTAAAAATAAGACTAGAAACTTTTTGAAAAAGAAGTGACAATATAAGTCTCGTTGTGGATCTGATTTCCCTTGGTAGTACACTTAATCTTTTTTCCGGGTAGACCTGTTGTCGTCGAGACAGTCACTGAAACACGACTAAAAATTTAAGTGGGTGAAGAAGTTCTACTATATTAATACCGAAACCTCATCTCTTTCCCAACATAAAACAGTGGATCTAACAAAGAAAAAATCCCTTATTGACATGGTCCGAGTTTAATGACATTCCGTGAAAAAAAAGGGGGAAAGAGATACCGGTTCGAGATTTGAAGAACAAGAAGGTAAATGATTAACTCCTATTAATTTTACCGTTTTATTAAATTCTACCAGAAATTTTCCTCTCCAAACGGTCACAACTAAAGAAATCCCTTAAAACGCTTCTCAATTTATTACGGTTACAATACAGTCAGTGAAACCTACGAAGTTCGGTCTTTCAGTCAATTAAGGTTATTTCTAAGAAAAAAAAAAAGTAAGCCAAGTACTTTAGAATACAACAGTTTCTAAAACCTTCAATTATCAGACCTTCGAATGCAATAGTTTCCACTTTGTGGATTGTAGTAACATTTGCGACAATATTTTAGTCAAATTTGCAAGTCAAGTCAGCGAGTCAGTACAGCCTGAGAAACTCTGGGGTTCCTGACGTCGTTCGGTCCAGAGGGACAGGTAATGATTGAGGGTCTCAAATAAGTTTGAGTACAGGTAACTCGGCCACTACGGTACGTTGGTAGAGTAGGAGACAGTAGGGGAAGAGGAGGACGGAAGTTAGAAAGGGTCGTAGTCACAGAAAAGTTTGAGTTGTAATTCCTTTAATGAACAGAATACTGACTCATATACTTGTGTTTAAAACCATTACCAGTCACTACTGACAGTACTTTACTTGTTACAATAACGAGTTAATTCTTTGGGATTTCTTTTCTCTCCCGGAATCTTATTCAACATCACCTGAATATAAAGTGTCAATATGAAAACGAAAATTCTTTTTTAATTAAAACCGTTTCAAAAAAACTTGATAAAATATCCCGGTAACCATATCACTTTGATACACGATATATGTATAAAGTTTTCAAAATATTTATAAATATCGTGAGAAAGTAAGATCCCTTTTTTTTAAATCCCCACATAAAATTTAATCTAAAAGGGATTTTTCTTGTCAGTATAAAACTCGTTTTCACTTTTTCACTGTATGAGAAAGAGAGGTTTGGGTAAAAGTTATCGACGGGGTTTGTATAATAGGGTTGTCAGACATCGTCTCTGACCTAGAGTCCGTGTAAAGGTCCCTGACGTCCTTAAGTACCTCGTTCACCTCCTCCTACTTCCACCCTGTCCCTGTGTGTTCAATTAACGATTAACGAGATTAACCAACGGTAGACAGTCGACAATAGTAAAAACTCGATGGTTATAACTACAATACAATAAAGTCTAACTATAAATTACTTAGGTACTTCACAAAGGTATACGCGAAAACAGGGATTTCTCACTACTACTACAACCGAGGTACACGGAGTAAATATTGAATCTAAAAAGGTCACATGAGATCATCTTAATGAAGTCGTCAACCCTACGTAGGTAACAAAATACTTTGTTTTTAGCAAGTTACCTACACTGAAACAATAGACACCTAAAATTTCTCCAGTATGATTAACTCATAACGAAGTGATTCTTCAAGTCTAATTTTGGTTTCAGATTAAACTAAAATGGTCTCGTTGTAGTGGTTATTAAAATCTCCTCCAAGACAACCAGTATTGTGACACTTACAATCGTGGGTATTTTTCTCTTTAGTATGTTATATATTAACTATATCTACAACGGTAACTCTTTTCAATCAGTATTTTAAATTCACTAAAAGGGGGTGTTCTAGATTACCTATAAATGTATATACTTTTATAAACTTTTAACGAACCAACCTTTTTCAAAGTTAACCAAAGAGTTAATCCTCATAAAGTGTTCGTCCAAATATGTGTATATTCTATCGTTCTTTTTTAAAATTTGAGACGTGAGGTTTATTCAAGAAGATTAGAACATAGTAAATTAATTCTTCTAAGTGAGTTAACAATCTTACGTCACGATTTTAAAGGTATAGAAACTAAAAGAGGACATTTATTTTTTGTACTGTTTATAGTCCTTTTGTTTTTGATCTTTATTTATATGGTCTAATAGTAGAAAAAACATTACAAACATTTATAATCATTGTATGTAACCAAAGACCAGTCTGTACACTTCTCGAACTTACAGGAGTGAAAATAGACATGTATGTGTGTTTTTTCGATTTTGTTACAGTTATTGTTAAAAAATCTAGGTAGCCTCTTGATTCCAATACTCTTTTATGACGGACGTTTGAATTTTGACCTCTCTGTTCGTTTATCTTAGTGTAGAACGGACACTTCACAATGACCTCGGTCGTTAACTATTCTTGTGAAGGTCATTTAAGTTCATTAATGATCTCCGACTCGTACCTGATCGAACTCTTAACTTTTAAAGACCCCGGGGTAGGAATCTTCCTATGAATGTAAAGGTACTGTAAATATTATGGAGGACCTCAGGATGGTCTAAGAGTCTATTTTCTAATCTCTTTTAAGGGGAGTTCAAAGACAGACAGTCCCCATCGTTTTTTCATTGATACACCTTTATATAGATCTTGAAAGAGAAGAGGAATTTTTCCCGGATGGGAGTTCCTTTTGATAAAATGGTTTCAGTTTGGGTGATCCGAAAAGGTTCTGGGTCTGACTGGAATCTTTCTTTTATGGGTTTGAGGTCGGGGGAGATCGGGATCTTCACTCCCTTTCTTTATGTGTTGAGGTCCGGGACATCGAAAGGAATAAATGACTTCCCCACACCCACTTTCGATTCGTCATAAAAACTACCAGTGTCGGGTTCGTGTGTCCAAGTGATTTTATGGTTCTGGATTAGTTCCCCAAACCTCTTCCTTTACCGCTGGGTGAGGTCATAGAAACGGATCTTTTAGGACACCTGTCTCCTCCGACCACGTGACAACAGACTCCCCAGCGTGTCTCAACCTATACTGACTTCACTGAATCGTACGTGCGTACATAACCTCTTCCTTTACCGTTGGGTGAGGTCATAAGAACGGACCTCTTAGGGTCCCTCTCTCCTCGGACCACTCGACGGTAGATACCCCACCGTGCCTCAGTCTGTGCTGACTTCACTGAATCGTCGTCGTCGTCGTTAGCTCCCTAATATTTTATATAAAAGGGAAACGGGTTGAATGGTGGAGGGTTATCCGAAGACATATTCTCCCCTAATGTCGATTTGCTTTTCGTTCAAAGTTCGAGATAAATTCTTTCTCAGAGACCCCTTTCAGTTTCTGTCGTCACTCTATTTTTATTCCTGTAATTTCCTTTAAAATAATAGACTCCGATATCGATGTCGTTTCTTATTTGTGTGAGATTTAATGATTGGTATTGTTTCGGAGTGTATTTTTAAGATGAATAGATTAGAGGAAAATGAGTTATGTAGTACAGGTCGAAAGTTAATTTTTTTATTTTCTATATTATTCACCGGTTTTACGTTCAACTTCTCTTTTTCGTTCGGAGTCTTGGTTTGAGTCTATACCGTCGTTGAAACCTTGATAGTCTGGTACTTAAATTTTATTAAGACTAAGTGTATGATTTCAGAGTCTACCATTTTGACCTGATCTACGTTTTTGTCCACCCACCACATTTGTCTCTCTACCTTTGTGATTCTTTGTTTTCCTTTACGATCTTTGGTTTTCGTGACAGTGTCTTTACTTCTGACGAGAAACTGTCCGAGTAGACCTTTGATTTGGGTTGACTCCTTTTTTGAGTTACTCGAACTTCTATACAGTTATTTTGAAAGTTTTGACTTTTTTTTTCTTACTTTTGTGACTTATCTTATAGGTTCTTACATCCTATTAATGTTTTACACGTTATGTGTGTATATCTTTGTAGTCTTTCTCTTCTTACTCTCTTTCTCCGTCTACTTTCAATCTTCATTGTAAATGACTTTAAAATGGTTTTAATTAATGTCCATGGAGTACTGCCTAGAGTCTCTGGTATACCTTCTGTCTTAATTACTCAGGTTACAAGCTTCGGATTTTTATTTAGTGTATCTTCTAGAAAATATTTTTCTTCTTACAGATACCCTTGATAGTCCGGGGTAATGTTTCCTGTCGTGTTTCTATTACCTATAGGGTCTTCTGCTTGTCTCTTTTTACTCGTCTTTCAATTAAGTTCCTCTATTATTAACTCTTAAAGGGTTTAGACCCCTTCCTTGATCTATTTGTTTAGGGACTTCGATTCTCTTGTTGATTAATAGAGTTACGTTTTTCTAGAAGAGATTCTGTAATACAGTTTCACAGTTTTCAGATACTGTTCTTAAAATCCTCGTCGGTCCAATTTTTCTGTCACTTGATGTTTCTATATTGGAGTTTATACGTCTACTGTTCTGGGAATACCGTCTTTCACTTCTTCTTGATTTCTCGGAGAACTACTTTCACTTTCTTCTCTCACTTTTTCAACTGGTTGTAAGTCTTTTGTTTCTAGTACCGTAGACCAGGGTAGTGAAGTACCGTTTATCTACCCCTTTGTCACCGTCTGAAATAAAACCCCCCGAGGTTTTAGTCACGTCTACCACTGACGTCGGTACTTTAATTTTCTAAGAAAGAGGAACCTTCTTTTCAATACTGGTTGAATTTGTCGAATAATTTGTCAGTTCTGAAATGAAACGGTTGTTTCCAGACAGACCAGTTCCGATGTCAAAAAGGTCATCAGTACATACTTACGTTCTCAACCTAATATTTCTTTCGACTCGCGGTTTCTTAACTACGAAAACTTGACGCCACAACCTCTTCTGAGAACTCTCAGGGAACCTGACGTTCCTCTAGGTTGGACAGGTAGGATTACCTTTAGTCAGGACTTATAAGTAACCTTCCTGACTACGACTTCGACTTTAAGGTTATGAAATGGGTGGACTACGTTTCTTAACTGAATAAACTTTTCTGGAACTACGACCCTTTCTAACTTCCGTCCTCCTCTTCCCCTGTTCTGTCCTACTCTACAACGTATCACAACGACTAAGTCACCTGTACTCAAACTCATTTGAGACCCTCAACTACCACCTGTCCCTCCAGACCATACGACGTCAGGGACCCCAGCGTTTCTCAGTCTGTGTTGACTCGTTGACTTGACTTGACTTAGATGTTTCTTCGGGAGTAATCCCAAAGAGTTCTCTTTGATGACCCGTCTTCTCACGCGTTGCCGTGTGTCTTTTATAATTTACAATTTTGACGGTCGGTTTTTATAAGATAGGTCGTTTCCATAGGAAGTCTGTACCTCTTCTTTATTTCCGGAAGTGTCTATTTATTTTCGATTCCTCTCAGTAGTAGTGATCTGGTTGGAATGCTCTTTACAACTTTTCTCTAGAAGATGGATTTTCCTTTTCTGTATTCGTGCATTTTGAAAATCTTTCTACTGTCTTAGTCTTTTGACACTGAGATTTATAGTCTTCCACCAATTGGTGAATTAATAGTGTGTTTCTAATTTTCCCTTTCTATCATTTTTTGTTTGTTTGTTTGTTTTTTGTGTTTGTGTTTTTTTTTGGTCTTCCTTTTCCTGATACAATAGATATTCTACGAAATATCTTTGAGAGTACCCTTGGTGTTTCGTATCTACATCGTGTCTGTTTTTTGTATTTTTATCCTTTGACTCTTTTGTATCTGTACCGTCTGTCTTTGTGTTCCTTTTTCTTTGTTACCACTAGATTTTGTTGGTCTTTTGCGTTTTGTCTTACCGTCAAGATTCAGAAGTGAGTAGTTATTAGTGAACTTGCATTTACGTAATTTAAATGGTTTCTGTTTCCCACCGATTTACTTAATTTTTGTTCTGGGTTGGTATACGACAGAGGTCCTTTGAGTAGAGACCAGACTTTTATTTGTATTCGATTCTCACTACCCTACCTTCTACTATGAAGTTCTTTTGCCGACTTTATTTCTTCCACATCGGTATACATCTAGTCTATTTTATCTGAAGTCCGATTCTTTTGTATTGATGTCTGTTTCTACCTGTCATACATTACTATTTCCCATGTTAAGTAGTCCGTCTGTATTGTTCATAATTATTAATACGTGGATTACATTCTCATAGTTTTATACACTTTATATTATTCTCTGGATTTACCTCTTTAACTGTCGTTGTATTATTACCATCCTTTGAAATTGTCGGGTGAATATAGTTATCTCATAATTGTTCCTTTATCGGAATTCCCTTGATAGTCTGGGCTGTGTGAACTATCTAAATCTGTCTTGTAAGGTAGGTTTACGTCGTCTTATGTCAGAAGAATTCACGTGTACCATGTCAGAGTCCTTGTCTGGTAAAAATTCCTATGTTTTGTTCAGAGTTCTTTAAATTCTCCTGACTTTAGTATAGTCTGTACAAAAGACTTGTCTTACCATATTTTGGTCTTTAGTTAATGTTCTTATTTCCACTTTTGTTAAGTTCATACACTTCTGATTTGTTGTACGAAGATTTGATGACTTGTTGATGATGCAGTTACTCTATTAGTTTCCGTTTTAGTCTTTTATAGATTTCTGTTTACTTTTACTTCTGTACCATAGGGTTTAAGAAACTCTACGTCGTTTTTATTATGATTCACTCTTCAATTGTCGTTATGTCCGCATGGAGTTCTTGTTCTTTTTGTTTTTAGTTTGTTAGCTTGGAATGTAGATTTCTTTGATCTTTTTCTTGTAGGTCTTTTTTCGGGTTTTAATCAGTTTCCTTCCTTTATTATTTCTAGTCTCACCTTTATTTACTCTCTAAATCTTCTGTTGTCTTTTCCTAGTTATTTGATTCCCGACTAGGAACCTGTCTATTTGTTTTAACTGTTAAGAAATCGATCTGACTCTTTTTTTCTCTTCTGACTCCATTTAGTCTTCGTTTCATCATCTATATACTCCCCATGGTGTCTTTATGTTTCCTATTCTCTGATGATATTTTTACATATACAGTTTTTTAACGTGTTGGATCTTCTGTACCTATATAAGAATCTTAGTATGTTAGAATCTTCTGACTAATTACTTCTTTATCTTAAGAGTTATCTTGTTAATGATCACTCCTCTAACTTTGTCATTAAATTTTAGAGGATTCGTTGACATCCAAGTCCTGGTGTACTGAAGTGTCCATTTAAGATGGTTTGTAAGAATCTTCTAAATTATTGATAGGTTGACTTTGAGAAGGTTTTATGTTTCCCCCCTCCGTATGAAGGATTGAACAAAATATTCTGTTGTTAATGGGACTACGGTTTTGATTTGTTCCTGTTGTGGTTTTGTCTTTTACTGTCCAGTTATAGAGACTACTCGTACCTGCGTTTTAAAGAGTTATCACGATCACGATTCAACGGAAGTCAACACAGACTGAGAGACACTAGGGTCCCTGACATCGGACGTTCCGAGGAAACAGGTACCCTAAGAGGTCCGTTCTTATGATCTCACCCAACGGTAAAGGAAGAGGTCCAGTAGAAGGGCTGGGTCCCTAACCTGAGTACAAGAATGTAGAGAACGTGACCGTCCGTCCAAGAAATGACGATCACGGTGGACCCTAAAGAGTTATTTATAAGTCAAATCAAGTCTGCGAGTCAGCACAGACTAAGAAATTCTAGGGTACTTAGTGTCGTGCGGTCCGAAGGGACAGGTAGTGGTTGAGGACCTCCACTGAGTTTGAGTATAGGTAACTCAGCCACTACGGTAGGTCGGTAGAGTAGGAGACAGCAGGGGAAGAGGAGGACGGGGGTTAGGGAGGGTCGTAGTTTCAGAAAAGGTTACTCAGTTGAGAAGCGTACTCCACCGGTTTCACGACCTCAAAGTCGAAATCGTAGTAAGGAAGGTTTCTTTAGGGTCCCGACTAGAGGAAGTCTTACCTGACCAACCTAGAGGAACGTCAGGTTCCCTGAGAGTTGTCAGAAGAGGTTGTGGTGTCAAGTTTTCGTAGTTAAGAAGTCACGAGTCGAAAGAAGTATCAGGTTGGGAGTGTAGATGTGTACTGGTGACCTTTTTGGTATCGGAACTGATCTGCCTGGAATCAACCGTTTCATTACAGAGACGAAAACTTATACGATAGATCAAACCAGTATTGAAAGGAAGGTTTCACATTCACAGAAAATTAAAGTACCGACACTAGTGGTAGACGTCACTAAAACCTCGGGGGGTTTTATTTCAGACTGTGACAAAGGTGACAAAGGGGTAGATAAAGGGT
This sequence comes from Capra ibex, assembly GCA_006410555.1. Taxonomy (NCBI): domain Eukaryota; kingdom Metazoa; phylum Chordata; class Mammalia; order Artiodactyla; family Bovidae; genus Capra; species Capra ibex. The sequence continues at coordinate 10,234,453 of SJYO01048061.1, read as the reverse complement.
ACTTCACTATCCCGGTCTACGGTACTAGAAGCAAAAGACTTACAACTCGAAATTCGGTTGAAAAAGTGAGAGGAGAAAGTACTTAAACTTTGATTAAGTTCTTCTATATACGTTACGACATAAATAGTGTGGTAATTAATGTTATCAGTTCTATACTTGTGATATTCACGGGTGATTACCTACTTACCTATTTCTTCTACACTATATATATATATATATATATATATATATGTGTATATATATACGTCATTTTATATTGAGTCGGTAATTTTATTTTAGAATGGTAAATGTTATTATACCCACCTGAAGCTTCCGTAATACGATTCATTTTAGTCAGTCTCTTTCTGACTGTATAATAAAATGAATGTACACCTTATAATTTATTTTATTTTTTGTTTTGTTTTTGTTCGTTTGTCTGTGTCTCTTATGTAATCAACAATGGACTTCCCTTCCCGTCTTACCCATTTCCACAAGTTTACGTAACATTTCCTTACTTTAGTTTGAAAACTACCATTCGTGTGTAAGTCTTTTACTTCTAGTACCGTAGACCAGGGTAGTGAAGTACCCTTTATCTACCCCTTTGTCACCTTTGTCACAGTCTGAAATAAAACCCCCCGAGGTTTTAGTGACGTCTACCACTAACGTCGGTACTTTAATTTTCAGCGAATGAGGACCCTTCTTTTGAATACTGGTTGGATCTATCGTATAAGTTTTCGTCTCTGTAATGAAACGGTTGATTCCAGGCAGATCAGTTCCGATAAAAAGGTCATCAGTGCATTCCTACACTCTCAACCTGACACTTCTTTCGACTCGTGGCTTCTTGACTACGAAAACTTGACACCACAACCTCTTCTGAGAACTCTCAAGGAACCTTACGTTCCTCTAGGTTGGTCAAGTAAGACTTCTAGTCGGGACCCTAAATAAACCTTCCTTACTACGGTTTCGACTTTGAGGTCAGGAAACCGGTGGAGTACGCTTCTCAACTGCGTAACCTTTTCTGAAATTACGACCCTCCCTACCCCCGTCCTTCTCTTCCCTTGCTGTCTCCTACTCTACCGACCTACCGTAGTGACTGAGCTACCTACACTTAGACCCACTTAAGGTCCTCAACCACTACCTGTCCCTTCGGACCACACGACGTTAAGTACCACAGCGTCTCAACCTACACTGACTTGACTTGACTTGTGATTATATTATGTCTACAACTTTGTCACACATGTGAACTCTGAATTTATTACAATATTGGTTATAATGGACTTTAATTAATTAAAAATTTTCGTCTCTTTCGTATTTACCGTTTCCTCCCTTTTTCATGTTTATCTTTTGTCGATGTTTTCTCCTCTATAACCAGGTTTACATAGTTATTAGTGAAATTTATAATTACACGATTTATATGGTCAATTTCCCGAAGGGAGCACCGAGTCAGCCATTTCTTAGGCAGACTTTTCGTCCTCTGGACCCAAGTTAGGGACCCAACCAGTCTAAGGGACCTTTTCCCTTTCTGGTGGGTGAGGTCATAAGACCAGACCTCTTAAGGTACCTCTCAGGTACTCTAGCGTCTCTCAGCCTGTGTCGACTCACTGAAAGTGAAGGTGAAGGTATGGTCATTTTTCTGTCTCTGACTCTCACTAAAAGCATCACTTAGTTTAGTCACTAGTTCTGTGGTTCGGGTCTACAAAAGTGGTCTCTTAAGATGGTTTATAAATACTTTCTTTACTATGGTTAGGGAGGTTAGATAAGATCTTTTATCTTCGTTTCCCTTATGTAGGATTGAATAAGACCCTTCGGTCGTATTATGGATTTATTCTGTTTTCATGATTATAATGGTTCTTTCCTTTTGACGTCTGTTTTATAGAGAATTCTAGTTCAACCTTAGGAATTGTTTCATAGTCATTCAGTTTAAGTTGTTGTATACTTTTTTAAATACATGATACTGACCTACTCTAAATAAGATCAACATGTTCGAAATTGTTGACTTTTAGTTGATTACATTAGGTAGTATATTTGTCCGTTTACTACTTTCTACTATATTACTAATAATTGTCTACATCTTTTTCGTAAAGTGTTTTAAGTTGTCGGTAGGTCCTGTTTTAGAAGTTCACTTTGTCTTCACTTTGAAGGAGTTAAATTGTTTATAGAAGATGTTTTCGGAACGTCGATTGTAAAATAAATTACCATTCATTAATCTACTAGAAGGGTTTCTTATCTTTGTTCCGTTTTTGTTAGCGTGGTAAGGATAAGTCTTAACATGACCTTTGGGATAGATTACGTCATTCTTTTCTTTTCCATATGTATAATCTTTCCCTCTTTATTTTGGAGAAGAAAGACATCTAAGAACCGACAGATACATTTTTTTAGGATTCTTAGTTGTTTCCAAAGACCTTGGTCATTCACTATTATCGTTCAAAAGTTCTACGTTCCAATTATATGTTTTCATTTAAACGAAAGTGTTTATGGTAGTTACTTGTTAATCTTTAACTTTAACTTTTCGTTGTGTCGAGTATAATCGTTGTCTTTGAGTTCATAAATCCATATCAAGATTGTTTTATATATGTACTAGATTCACTCTTTTTGATGTTTTTAATTTACTTTCTTTAGTTTCTAGATTCGTTTACCTTACTATAAGGTACCCTTTAGTACCCTTGAGAAAAAGAAGAGTTAAAAAGAAATTATGATTTTCTCGAGATTTTAATTCAGATCATTTTATTTTTTGTAATGATACCTGTTACAAAGACTTCTTATCTTTTTCCGATTTTCTTTTATAAGGTTTTGTACAATCGAGATCTACTATACTGACAGAAGTGAAGATGTATGAAAAGTTTACAAGTCACTAAATCGTCAAAACACAGAAATCCATTATAGGGGTATAAAAAATTATTATATTTCACGTTATCGAAAATTAAGTGTTTATTCCTAATATAAGAACACTTCGAAAGACAAGACAAGTCAGTGAGTCAGTACCGGTTTAGAAACACTGGGGTACCTGACGTCGTACGGTCAGGAGGGACAGGTAGTGGTTGAGGGCCTCGAACGAGTTTGAGTACAGGTAACTCACTCACTACGGTACGTTGGTAGAGTAGAAGACAATAGGGGAAGAGGAGAATAGAAGTTAGAAAGGGTCGTCGTCCCAGAAAAGTTTACTCAGTCAAGAAACGTAGTCCACCCGTTTCATAACCTCAAAGTCGAAGTCGTAGTCAGGAAGGTTACTTATAAGTCCTGACTAGAGGAAGTCTTACCTGACCAACCTAGAGGAACGTCACGTTCCCTGAGAGTTCTCCGAAGAGGTTGTGGTGTCAAGTTTTCGTAGTTAAGAAACCACGAGACGAAAGAAATATCAGGTTGAGAGTGTAGGTATGTACTGATGACCTTTTTGATATCGAAACTGATCTGTCTGGAAACAACCATTTCATTACAGAGCTGAAAAATTATACGACAGATCCAACCAGTCTTGAAAAGAAGTTTCCTCGTTCGTAGAAAATTAAAGTACCGAAGTCAATGGTAGACGTCACTAAAACCTCGGGGGGTTTCAGACAGTGACAAAGGTAACAAACGGGTAAATAGACGGTACTTCACGACCCTAGCCTACCGTACTAGAATCAAAAGACTTACAACTCGAAATTTGGTTGAAAAAGTGAGAGGAGAAGACGAAAGTAGTTTCCCGAGAGATTAAGAAGAAGTGAAAGACGGTTTTCCCACCACAGTAGACGTATAGACTCCAATAACTATAAAAAGGACCGTTAGAACTAAGGTCGAACACGAAGTAGGTTGGGTCGTAAAGAGTACTACATGAGACTTATCTTCAATTTATTCGTCCCACTATTATACGTCGGAACTACATGAGGAAAGGACTAAACCTTGGTCAGACAACATCTTAAGATTAGTGACGTCCACCACTAAAGTCGGCACTTTCATTTCTATTAACGAGGTACCTTGTTTCCGATACTGTTTGGATCTGACGTATAATTTTTTGTCTCTGTAATAAAACGGTTGTTTCAAGGTATATCAGTTTCGATACCAAAAAGGTCATCAGTACGTACCTACACTCTCAACTTGGTATTTCTTCCGACTTGGTATTTCTTCAACTTGGTATTTCTCACGGTTTCTCAACTACGAAAGTTTGACCACGACCTCTTCTGAGAACTCTCAGGGAACCCGTCGTTCCTCCAGTTTAGTCAGTTAGGATTTCCTTTAGTTTGGACTTATAAGTGATCTTCCTGGCTACGACTTCAGGTAACGAAACCGTAACCTCGGTTTGAGGTGGATACGTTTCTCGGTTGAGTAACCTTTTCTGGGACTACGACGTTTTCTGACTTCCGTATTCTTCTTCCCCACCATCTCCTACTCTACCAATTTATTGTAGTGTCTCACTTACCTATACTTAATCTCGTTTGAGGTCCACTGTCATCTCCTGTCTCCTCGGACCGTACGACGTCAGGTACCTCAGAGTTTCTTAGTCTGTACTGAATCGCTGACTTGTTGTTGATTGGGATAAGACAATTTTTTTTAGACTTGAAGTTTCGTTCGGAATTTAGTAGTATATAGTTGTATATTTTACTACGAGTGGAGTGAACTAATTTTTTTTATTTATTTATTTTGACTTAATAGTGGAAAGTACATAGTCGGACCGTTTAAATTTTACTGATATTTGACCCAACAGTTGTGAAAATCTTTTTGAGTGAAAGTATGCAATGATCACCTTATGTTTTATTAAGGGGGAAACTCTTCTTAAACCGTTGAGGATCGTTATGATCTCTAGTTATAAGAAAAAGTAGGTCGTCGGGGTAAAGATCTTTAGATAGGGTTTCCGTGTAAGATATTTATCTTTCATTGTGACCCTTTTCTAATAAGTAACGTAGTAATAGACATTACCCGTTTTCGACCTTTAGATAGTTTACTACTAATTATTTCTCAACCACTTTATTCAAAACCTTTTAGTTTTGTTGGAGTGTGGGACGGTTGTTTTTTCTAGTACTTTCTAGAGAGATATGCTTATACTTATTAAAAGTCTTATATAACAGTTCACCCCTTATGGTGATCCGGTCAGCCCATACTGAATTTAGTTTAGGGGATACTGATATGTCTCTTTCACTGTTCATCTAAGTTCCCTAATCCAGATCCTTTGTAACGTGGGTTTCTTGATCCCTGTCTCCGGGTATTTTGATATGTCCTCCGTTACACGACATCAGGCACCACGACGTTTCTCAGTCTGTGTGGAACCGTTGACTTGTTGTCGTTTGACAGTTCACTTATATACACCACGTTCTTTTACCTTTAACGTTCGATACAAATTATTCTTTTCCTTCTTTTTCTAGTTTACACTATATATGTAGGAACGTTATTGTCAACGATGTTGGTGTTTTGGGATTCTCTATTAGGTCTTTAATTATTACTAATGTATGTTATGTATGACATCAACCTTTTCACGTCACCACTGTCTCTAGTCTGAAGGTTCACGCGGAAAAAAATATCGAGATCAACCCTCTGGTAAAACAACAAACTTTTAAAATTTTAGATTAACTTTACTTGTTTTTTCGTTCGGCATTTTAACTTTGATTTTGTTTTGTTCGTTTGGATTACATATTGTTTAATTATCGGTTGGTGGAGTCTCTTTTTGTTTTTCTGGAAAGTTAATTGTCATGAATTAACAGGTAGGAATTATCTTACATGAGTTGCCATTATTTTTCGATCTTCCTTTAAAGTTCGACGTGAGTTGTTAATTAACCACAATCATTATAACTTTAACTACGAAGTACGATCAAATATATAAAAGATTAAATTTTATATATCATTTAAATTAGAATAACTATATTTATACTTTTATACATAAAATATTTTATATTTATGTAAAAGATATAAAAATTGAAAAACAAAATATGACCTCATATCGGGAATTGTCACAACGCTATCAAAGTCCACGTGTCGTTTCGTTGAGTCGGTATGTATATATACCTAGATAAGAGGGGGTTTGAAGGGAGAGTAGGTGCGACGGTGTATGGAAACTCGTCTCAAGGGACCCGATATATCATCCAAGAGTGATCGATGGATGAAGTATGTATCATCACACATATATAGTTAGGGTTAGAGAGTTAAGTGTGTAATGATCATATAATCCTATTTCGTTTATTCGTCATTAAAACTATAACAATTTTGGTCTAAAAGTTACATCCTGTTTTGTATAAGTTCTTATTTTAGTCACTACAAATCATATGGAGACTGTTTTTCCCCTACTGTCTCCTACTCTACCAACCTACCGTAGTGGTTGAGTTACCCGTACTCAAACCCATTTGAGACCCTCAACCACTACCTGTCCCTCCGGACCGGACAACGTCAGGTACCCCAGTGTTTCTCAACCTGTGCTGACTTGTTGACTTGATTGACTGTTCAACTTTACCGTTATCATGAAAAAATAGGGGGAAGTGACTTTTCCAGACCGTCAGTATTTAAAGGGGTCCTTTGACCGGATTGTATCACCTCTATTGACTTATCTCCATTGTCCCTTTTCCTATGTTCTTCCCATATTCCCTAACTGAAGTAGAACTCTTAAGACAAAAAGAATTAGAAGTATTAGGACGAAAACCCATTTGGGACCCTATAAAGGATTTCTTATAGAGGTCGGAAGAAACTACAGAGGAATCAGGTCTTAACCCCGACATAGACCCGTAGAGGTGGTCACCCTTCGATAACGACGACAACTCAGAGAGATAGTACAGGTTGAGAAACGTTGGGGTCCTAGACGTCGTGTGGTCCGAAGGGACAGGAAGTGGTAGAGGGTCTCAAACGAGTTTAAGTACAGGTAACTCAACCACTACGGTTTGAGTAGTAGAGTAGGAGACAGGGGAAGGGGAGACCTGAAGTTAGAAAGGGTCGTAGTCCCCGAAAAGGTTACTCAACCGTGAAGTGTAGTCTGCCGGTTTCATAGCGTCGAAGTCGTAGTCAGGAAGGTTACTTATAAGTCCCAACTAAAGGAAATCTTAACTGACCAAACTAGAGGAACGACAGGTTCCCTGAGAGTTCCCTGAAGAAGCCGTGGCGTCAAATTTTCGTAGTTAAGAAGTCGTGCGTCGGAAATACCAGATTGAGAGTATAGGTATGTACTGATGACCTTTTTGGTATCGAAACTGACATTATGCTTGGAAACAGTCGTTCCAGTACAAGGACGAAAGATTAAGCGACAGATGCGAACAGTATCGAAAAGAAGGTTCCTCACTTTCACTTTCACTTCAGCGAGTCAGTACAGGCTGAGAAACGCTGGGGTATCGGTCATCGGATAGTCCGAGGAGACAGGTACCCTAAAAGGTCCGTTCTCACGGCCTCACCTAACGGTAAAGGAAGAGATACCCTAGAAGGGCTGGGTCCTTAGCTTGGGCCCAGAGGGCGTAACGCCCGTCTGCGAAATGGCAGACTCGATGGTCCCGTCTACTCTGGAAGGTTCCTCATTCGTAGGAAATTAGAGTGACGACATCAGTGACAGACGTCACTGAAACCTCGGGGGGTTTTATTTTACACAGTGACAAAGGTAAAAAGGGCTAGATAAACGGTACTCCACTACCCTGTCCTACGGTACTAAATCAAAAGACTTACAACTCAAAATTCGGTCAAAAAGTGAGAGGAACAAGTGAAAGTAGTTTTCCGAGAAGGCAAGGAGAAGCGAAAGGTGGTGATCCTACCATAGTAGACATGTAGACTCCAACAACTATAAAGAGGGTCTTCGGAACTAAGGTTGAACCCTAATTCTACGTTTCAAAGTCCCCTGTTTAAAATAAATTCAGTATTCGGGTTTACATATTAGTATTTCGTAAACTAAATCCAGTACGGACTTTCCAGATCACCAAAAGGGATGAAAGAAGTTAAATTCAGACTTAAACCATTATTCCTCAAGTACTAGACTCGGTGTCAGTCAAGGACCAGAACAAAAACGACTGACATATGTCGAAGAAGTAGAAACCGACGTTTCTTATATTAGTTAGACTAAAGCCACAATTGGTAGACCACTACAGGTACACATCTCAGGAGAGAACATAACAACCTTCTCCCGTAAACGATACTGGTCACGTAAGAGAACCGTTTTGAGACAATCGGAAACGGTACGAAGTAAGGTACAAGATTCCGGTTTAAACGGACGATGAGGTCCACAAAGAACTGAAGGATGAAAACGTAAGGTCAGGGGATATTACTTTTCCTGTAGAAAAAACCCCACAATCAAGATTTTCCAGAACATCCAGAAGTATCTTGACAAGTTGAAGTCGAAGAAGTCGTAATGACAAACCCCGTATCTGAACCTAATGACACTATAACTTACCAAACGGAACCTTTATTTGTCTCTAGTAAGACAGCAAAAACTCTAACGTAGGTTCATGACGTAAACCTTGAGAAGACAACTGGTACTACCGATGAGGTAAAGAAGATTCCCTAAGGACCGGTATCATCATCTATATTACCAGTAGACTCAATTTAAGTGGGTAAGGTCAGGTAAAATCAAGTGACTAAGGATCTTACAGCTGTAAGTGAGAACGGTAGAGGACAAAGTGGTGAAGGTTAAACGGAACTAAATACCTGTATTGTAAAGTCCAAGGATACGTTATAACGAGAAATGTCGTAGTCTGGAACGAAGATAGTGGTCAGGGCAGGTGTCGACCCATAACAAAAACGAAACCGAGGTAGGGAAGTAAGAAAGACCTCAATAAAGAGGTGACTAGAGGTCATCGTATGACCCGTGGATGGTTGGACCCCTGAGGAGAAAGTCATAGGGTAGTAAAACGGAAAAATATGACAAGTACCCCAAGAGTTCCGTTCTTATGACTTCACCAAACGGTAAAGGAAGAGGTCACCTGGTGTAAGACAGTCTGGAGAGGTGGTACTGGGCGGGCAGAACCCACCGGGGTGTACCGTACGGAATCAAAGTGACTCAATCTGTTCCGACACCAGGTACACTAATCTAACTCATCAAGAGACACTAATACCAAACACACAGACGTGAGACTACGTAGAGTGTTGTGGATGACAACATGACACCTACCTCCAAACACTGTAACATGTCCTCTGTCCCTAGTTCTGGTAGGGGTACCTTTACTTTACGTTTTCCCGTTTTACCGATAGACCCCTCCGTAATGTTTATCGACACTTTTCTTCTCTTCGTTTTTCGTTTCCTCTTTTCCTTTCTATATTCGTAGACTTACGTCTCAAGGTTTCTTATCGTTCCTCTCTATTCTTTTGGAAGGAGTCGTTAGTTACGTTTCTTTATCTCCTTTTGTTGTCTTACCCTTTCTGATCTCTAGAGAAGTTCTTGTTATCTCTATTGTTCCCTTGTAAAGTACGTTTTTACCCGAGTCATTTCCTATCTTTACCACCCTTGAATTATCTCGGTCTTCTATAATTCTTCTGCACCGTTCTTATGTGTCTTCTTGACATGTTTTTTCTAGGAGTACTGGGTCTATTAGTACTACCACTAATAGATCTCGGTCTATAGACCCTTACACTTCAGTTCACCCGGAATTTTTCGTAGTGATGTTTGTTTCGATCACCTCCACTACCTTATGGTCATCTCGATAAAGTTTAGGACTTTCTACTACGACACTTTCACGACGTGAGTTATACGGTCGTGTAAACCTTTTGAGTCGTCACCGGTGTTCTGACCTTTTCAGTCAAAAGTAAGATTAGGGTTTCTTTCCGTTACGGTTTCTTACGAGTTTGATGGTGTGTTAACGTAAGTAGAGTGTACGATCATTTCATTACGAGTTTTAAGAGGTTCGGTCCGAAGTCGTTATACACTTGGCACTTGAGGGACTACAAGTTCGACCAAAATCTTTTCCGTTTCCTTGGTCTCTAGTTTAACGGTTGTAGACGACCTAGTAGCTTTTTCGTTCTCTCAAGGTCTTTTTGTAGATAAAGACGAAATAACTGATACGGTTTCGGAAACTGACACACCTAGTGTTCTGTGACACCTTTTAGGACTTTCTCTACCCTTATGGTCTCGTTGATTGGACGGAGAACTCTTTGGATATACGTCCAGTCCTTCGTTGTCGATCTTGACCTGTACCTTGTTGTCTGACCAAGGTTTATCCTTTTCCTCATGCAGTTCCGACATATAACAGTGGGACGAATAAATAGAATATACGTCTCATGTAGTACTCTTTGCGACCCGACCTTCTTCGTGTTCGACCTTAGTTCTACCGGTCCTCTTTATCGTTATTGGAGTCTATACGTCTCCTGTGGTGGGAATACCGTCTTTCACTTCTCCTCGATTTTTCGGAGAACTACTTTCACTCTCTCCTCTCACTTTTTCATCCGAATTTCGAGTTGTAAGTCTTTTGCTTCTAGTACCGTAGACCA